>JAPYYT010002887.1:0-15222 GCA_030522565.1 Ceratosolen corneri | reverse complement strand
CGAAGAAGGAGAAAGAAGTGTCGCCTCATTGTTTTTATGCGTTTGTCCTCTGCTTATTATCGATACATTACTTTTTTCTATATTGTCGCGTCTCCAGCTAAGCAGCGAAGGGGAAGTGAGGGGAAGGAGAGTCGAGCGCGACAAAATTTGTGGAATTGAAAGTCCGTTGAGACACGCCTACAATGTTCTAGAAATCTCGAACAGATACACTAAACTTTTTTTAGAATATTATAAGAATATTATATGAATATTTAAATATATTTAAAGCTTTCATGACTTTTATAATGCTTATAATAATAAAATTTATTATAAATAATAGTTTTTATAATATATGAATTGTCTTTCGACATGTTTGAATATTAAAGAAATTAATATCTTGTAATTTATTTATTTTATGTTATTGAAGAAATGTCATTTTTGTCTACTATTATTAAAAATCAATAATGATTAAATAAATAATAAATAATCATTAAAATTATATTAATCGTTATATTTTAGCTTTAGATTGCTTATTAATTTTTATTCCTTTTTACTATTTTCAGACTCTCAACATTTTTTATCGAATTTTTATTTAATTATATATATACATAGCTGTATTTTGAATTGGTTGTATTTTTTCCATAATTCTTCAATATTTAACAATGTAACAAAAATTAAAACATCTTCACTAATAAGTACTTATAACATATTTTTAGAAAATGATTAAAAATTATTTATAATGATTTAGAATAACAAATTAACATATATATATATAATTATTTATTAATAAATAATTAATAATTAAAAAACAACAAATAAGTAACAAACATTTAGTATAAAACAAATAATTCGTATGTATATTTATGAATGACATTTGAATTGTCCTGCATATATAATTAAAGTATAAAGAATAAATTGTTATTAAATAAATAAATATAAAGTATAAATCTTGCTATGGAAACAATCCATTCACACTTGATATAATAATATATATATATCATTATAACTGAGACAAATTACGGGTATATAATTATTATATAATAACTATTTCACATTTTACAAAATACGATGGAATCCTAATTAATTAAAAGTTATTATTAGATTTTAAGTATAACAAATGATCATTTTTCTCGATTTAATTTAGCTATTACTTTATTTGTTTCATAACGTTGAACCGTCATATTATTAACATTTCAAAAGTACTAAAATAATTAGGATACGAGTTTATTATTTATAGCTCAAATAGTATTAATAATCAGATAATGGGCTATAATAAGGCTATAATAAGTATTATAAATGCTATAAGTACGATAACCGTAGAGAGAAACGCAATTGCTTATAGTTTGCCTGGTAATTAAATTGACAGAGTAGAAGGAATACGGAAAATGGAGGATGAGGGAGAAGAATCAGAGTTTATTGGGTGAGATAGTGAGATTTCTAGCTTTGTATAAACTGATACTAATTTGTATAGAGAAAATGCATTAATCATCGTAATAAATTAATAATTAAACAAGCCTGTTGATTAAATTCTAAAATGGTTTTAAGATATAATAATTTTGTTAATTGCATTTACGTTAATTTTATTGAATAAATAAAATAATTTCTTCATATTATAAGCTTTCAATTATAATACATTTATAAAAAACATTTAGACTCATATCAATGACATTAATTAAGTTATTAAAGAGTATTTAATAGAGTGTGTTAATTCCTAATTCTATAAATTGTTGTAAAATAGTGATAAAATTGAATTTTTTTATCGATAAATTCTTAAATAAAAAAATTATTTTTCATAATTGAAAATATCGGTATAAATTTAAGTTTATGAGTTTTTTTATTTTATAAATATCTTAAAAATTGTTTAAATTGATAATTTTACTTATTTCGTCAAGTGAATCTGAGTAGTAATAATTATTGATTTCACTGCTAATTATATGAATTTACGCATAGGATAAGTGATTTGGTCCTGCTTATTTTTAAATGAAAATATATTTGCTTTGCAAATATTAAACTTTTGTTCCCAATTTTATACTCCCTAACAGTATGGCATCTTGAAGAATAACTATATAAATTCTCTGAAATCTGTCTACGTTTCTTAAACTTTCTCAATATGTCCATTTATGCATCCTGACTATAGGTATAACAGCCACGAATAAGAACGTGCTATAAATGTGACATTATTGTTATCTTTGAACTAAATCTTTCTGCAAAATACCTTAGTCAGCAATTTCGTTCATATTATCAGCCCACTATGTTCTATAGACTTTTACTACACTTTGTCAACAACATTTACGGGAGAAACATACTTCTCTAACTGACGTTTCGACAGCTATAGGCGGCTACTAAAACTAAAAAGAGTTAGATCTTCAATTTCACCGAAGGTTCATCCTGTTAAAGAATCGTACGTATACTCTGATATACTCTTTGAGTAGGTGTAAATGAAAGTATGATTATACTTTCATTTAAAAATAATGTAAAAATATTATAAGTTTATATACTTGTTAGGCAAAATTATCCAACATAATAGATGACCGTTATATTTATACTTGTTCATTGAATATAAAGTAAATGATAATTATAAAATTAGAAACTTACAAAGTAATGAGCACTAACGCACATATGTACGTGCATTAGTAGCAAAATTTTATATTTTTTGTAAATCTAGAATAGATTTAAACTATTATATACATTTGCAATATATAATATAATAAATTTAAATAATAAATTTACAGGATTTCGAACCTTTAAGGTTTGAATTTATGAAATTTGTAAATTATACTAATGTTTTTATCTAGCGGAAATGCCCAAAATTTTACTCTATTTATTCATTTACTTATAATGTTTTAAACGCCTAATCAAATTATTATTATTATTATTATTATTACATTATGCAAATACTATTTATATTTTTTAAAAATTAAAAATTTAAAAATATTGATAGTGCTTTTAAATAAATGTATTTTTATACTATTTTTAACATTTATATTCTAAAATTTTTATTTATAAATAAAGTTATAACTTGACAAAACAGTTTGGTTTTGTAGAGGGAGAGAAAGGGCTTCAAATCTTGTTCTCAGAATTTCTATTTATAAGGTTCAAGCAAAATTTGAATTTTTCTTTTATCACTAAAGTTAAAGTTATAAATATTTTTATACCCATTATTAATATTAAAAGTATTTCGATTATATTTATATAATTGATTGGCTACTGGTTTTTTCGTATTATCGTTGCTGTATTCCTACCTAAATATTTCATTACTAAAAATGAACAAGTCCCATAGAAAAATTATAGCACAATAATTTTGCATTAGTTATCCAAATTTTAACTAAGATATAGATAGATTGTTATTAAATGATCACAATATATAGCATTATTTTTTATCTTTATACTTTTGTATTATTTTAATAATTCAATAAACATGTTTTCAAATGATAAATATCTTTCTGTTTTATAATCAAAATGGATACAGTGGTACTACTGGATATAGTAGTACTAAACATTAATACTTATTGATGCACGTAAAACAATCTTTCACTTTCTTTGTCATATTATATGATGACCATAGATCTGATAAGTATATATCTTTATTAATAGATACTCTTTAGCTTAAATGGAACTGATTTATATTTGTAATATAAAATGACTATTAAAATCTATATCGGCAATATTTATTTATTCTCAGAGACAAACTTTTAGAAAATAAAGATATTAATAATATCTATTAAAAGGTATTAAAAATATCTTTATTTACTATAGACAATTAATATACAATTTCAAATAATATATTCCGCACTAATATATATAATAATAATATCAATAGATGATTTTGAAATAATAGATACATAACTAAAATTGAGAAGTACGTGTCATTTTTAAGGAATCTTTTTTTTAAAAAACTTTATTTCATTTTTAATATTAATTTTTCATATATATCATAATTAATAACTGCAATGTAAAAAATAAATTAAATACATTTCCAAATTGTATTACTTAATCGTATAATAAGTATCAGTCATATCAGTATAAGAAAATATAAAAATCAAAATTTATAATTTTTCTATAAATTAAAAATGAATTTTTTATATTGTTAGATATACGAATTTTCAAAACGAAAATAAAATTTTAATTGCAATAGTAGCATATACATATAAATAATCTATAATTATATTATTAGATATATTTTGAATAAAAGTATGGTCTAATTTATATGATATTAAAATAATAAACTCCATATTAACATGTATTTAATAAAAATAAATTCTTCATTTTGAATTGATTTATGTACTGCTGCATCAATTAATGTCAATTTATTGTTTATTAAAGTATTTTGTATATATATTTTAAATAAACATTTATAAGCTGTTCATTTTACGTACAGTACAAAAGAATATGATGACTAAATATCTCTCTCTCTTTCTCTTTTTATCTGCTAAATGGGTACTTTTTCTTCATTCAGATTGTAATATTCACTTAATAGAATAATTAGATATTCATGTCTGCCTGTCACAGAGATAAAGCAAAAATCTTAGAGTTTCCAAAGCTTCGGTGTTCGCGTTATCTAAGTTGACAGAAGCGGAATGCAACTTGTGGTTTATCTCTTCCTCAATTCAACAAGTTAAATTACTGCAGCTTTTATGTATGTGTATTCAGTATGCACGGCGTAGGTATTGCACGACAGTGGAGGTAAAATTCGTAAGAACAGAATACCATACGATATGGTTTGCTCAAATAATTTCTTTATCATCGATATCTGCTTTCGATCTCAATGTATTTTTACCTTGTCCACCTTAAAATGCTAATTTAATATGTGTACCAAGTTAAAATGTAATTTTTACTTCGTATTTGAAATTTACAAATCAATTATTATCAGTTAATTTTTATTTATAAAACTGATGTAAAACAGAAAGTATATATAAATTTGATTTAAAAATAATTATTGATTTTATACGAGCAATCTTCGTAAATTAAAAATATTAGCAGTTAATAAATCTTCATTTAAAATTATATTCATTTCACTTTATCAGTAATTTTGAATTTCATTTAAAGCTTTATAAACAAAAATTATTTAATAACTTATAATTTAATAAATTAGTAAATTTATTATATTTTTTATAGTATTTATTTCAAACAAAAGTAAATAAAATTGAAACTATGGATAAATATTCTATTATAAAAATAATACTACCAAGTAAAGAGTTTATGGTTACGTATATAAAATTTCTTATCGAAATGATGCTTTAGTAATAAGTTTAATGGTAATTCAAAAATAATTTTAGATATTCAAATAAGAATTTATTTAATAAGAGCCTGTTTATTAATTTTTTTAAAACGCTTTTAAAACTTTTATGATGATAAATCTGTTTTATAAGATTTATTTGAAGACTTTATAAAACTTTTGCTATATTAAATATTATTATATATAAATTTTTTAATTTTTTAAATATTTTTTAATTGATATATTTCTTCCTACAATTATAAATTATATTTAATATTCTATTTAATTATTGGATAAACAAAATAATTTTTATTTAATAAAATTTTTATTATAACAAAATAGTAATTTAAATTAAGAAATCCGATGAAAGATGTTTACCGTATTTTCTTTAGTTTATGGTTTAAGTTGGAGTTATTAACGGATTTCTTGAGTAGTTTTCCAAAATTATTATTACATACATAAAATTGAATATTTTATTATGTGGAGTCGATTTTGTTTCAATTGATTACTGATTATATTTTTTGGCATTTTTACTTCGCAGCATTTATTGCTATAGTTTAGATTCCCTAGGTATACATAATAAATTGTCATGCATAATACATATTCTTAAGAATTTTTACTGTCCTTTATTAAATATCAAAGATATAATATAAAAATCTGTAAGTATAATGATTATAAGATAAAATTTAGAGGTAGAAATTTTATAAAATTATTGAAATATACTTTTTTCTTGGTTTATGAAACATTTTGATTTTATGTTGTTTTGCATTGTGTACCATAAAGTATCGTTTAAAATTTATATTAATTTAATGGTAAATAGTAATTTTTTATTTAGTGTATGAACTGTATTAATATTATTATATCATTAATATTTATTATACAATAATATGTTTATATGTGCACAGGTGCATCAGAATGTCAAAAGTGCATATGTAAATTTGTCAAAGTTGTACCTTAATCTTATAAATTGTATTAAATGTAAATGAAGTAATTTTGATTATAATTTATTCTGTATTATCAAATAGACTAAATAAATAGTTAAAATCACTTTCGCCTCCAAAACCAAAATATTATAAAAGTAATTAAAAATTATTGAAAAAAATTGTAAAATTAGTGTTTTAAAGTATTTAAAAAAATATAATTTACTTATAGTAATATTTTAGAAAAATTTTTTAAATAATTTATATAGCAGCAACTTTTCACGCGATTCAAAGAGCATTGTCGATCGAATGTTAATCTTTATTCGATCTATTTATACATAATAAATTTATAAAGTTAATTATATATTATAATTATGTATTATAAGAGACACAATAATGTATTGTAACAACTAATTGATACATAAATAATTATAATTTATATTATATAATATGTAAGAGTTATTTAAGTCATCACTTTAGGTTTTAGTAAAATATAAAAATTTTAAAAATCAGCAACAACTAATGATATCGATGTTTTTAATATTCGAAATAATAAAATAACGTTTTTATTAATGGTTCTGATAAAATACATTTCTAGTAAGTTTTAAATTTTGTTTTCATAAATTTATTAAGTTTACTGAATTAAATTTCAAATAACCGAGTTCTGGTAGAATATATTGATATCTACAAATATTCCTTCATGAATCTAAGATAATCCTAAAAATTCTTCTGTTTCGTTAGAAATAATGTTTTACTTTAAAACATTAATTTTTTAAAATATATTATTTAGTACTTTATAAAAAGAAAGAACAATATGAGTACTTTATTTTATTTAATAAAATGGAGAGTAACTCTAATGCTATAAAATAAGAAGTAACAAATGAAAAACATGACGGGAATATCGAGAAGATAGTAAAATAAATATTTTATTTCAATAAGGCTTAAGTCTTCCTAATATTGAAATTCCAATTTATTTTACGGTATAACTTGAATGAATAAAATCTATATTCTTCCATATTTAATTTCTATTGGCAGCTTATATTTATCTATATGTTTATGACATCGGCACTCGACAATCAGAAATTTTATATTTTTCACATTCAATTTTCTACGTAATCATGAATAAAATTTTTTTCGCCATAATTATCTATCATAAATACCTTTACACATCTTGTTTCAAATACGAGCTAAATACATTATTTCTGTCAATCTTCATACATTCACAGAGCCTACAACCATTTAGCGTGCACTGTACATGTGTTATTATGCACGTATACTATCTGTGTAAAGAGTGTACCCCCACTTCCCGTCCTGATCATGACTATCAAGTCACGCGTCTGCATCCCGACAAACTGTTCGAAAGCTACGATCTCCTTTTTACCGCGGTATCCTTGGATAAAAGGACACCCACACGTGCATTCGAGTGTGCTTTTCTTCGACCACTCCCGGGCTAGAGGTTGACTTTTGGTACGCTTTCCCGTATTACCCTCATATTACATTATCTTGCAGTGCATCCTCCCATCTCTATAAGCATTACTTTTTGATACGTTTTACCATATCAGTTGGAAAGTGCCTTTCGATGAGTTTCCCGATGTCCGTCGGGAGTAGCCTTTCGGTGCGTTTTGCCAATGCTCCGCGAATTGTTCCTTTCAATATATTCTCCTGCATTTTTTAAGCGTTGCCTTTCACTGCGCTTCCCTGTGTCTCCGAGGTGTTACTTTTCTGTGTGCCTCTCCTGTCTCTCGAGACTATTAGTATGTTTTGGTCCTCCATCTCTTATCTATTAAGAGTTGGATTTTGTTCTTCCGGGTCTTGTTAAAATTATTTTCGTGAGATCTCTCATATCGTCAAGCAGCTAGTTTTTGGCGCGCCCTCTCGTGTCTGTTTGAAACTGTATTTTGGTGGACTTCTGCATCGTTGTTTTTTAATGCATTCTTTCATGTCGTGCAGGTATTGTCTTTTGGTCTTCTAAGAGCCGTGTCTTTCGCTCCCCCCCACCTTCTCAGGTATAGCATCTCTTTACGTGGGTAATATAACGCAGATAGCATAACGAAGGCACATTTGTAGGAATTAAAGTCTGTGCTCAGAGATTTTATACAAGTTCTGTTATCAAGTATGGCGTTATTGTAAATATATACTAAACCCTTTCAGCATCTATGTTTTAGTTAAAAAATGTTGTATGTGAAGCTATTTATTACCTTTTTTGTGAAAAATAATAAAGATCAAAAAAAGATTTACGAGTAACTAATTTGATTTATAATTAAACTTTTTAAATATACTTATACAATTGTTTATGTATATAAGTGGTATTATACAATAAGGAATGTATATAAGAAATTTTAATTTAATTAAAATTTTAAATTAACCCACCTCCCTCCCACGTATAGCAATAAGGATACACAAAATTAGGAATATATACAAAGATAGATAGATACATAAATAGATAAGCAGGTAAGTAAAGAGAAATAGAGAGAAGGAGATAGATAGATAGATAGATAGATAGATAGATAGATAAATAGATAGATAGATAGATAGAGAGAGAGTGAGTATAAATATATTGTAGGAGTGAGGGTATAAGAGTTCATACCTCCGCATAGAAACTTGTTTTACATTTCAAATTTCACACAAACCCAACTTTAAATATATATAAGCCTGTACACAAAAGATACCCAAAATATAATAAATAACTTAAATAATATATTCTTTTGTTAAGTAAATCGAGCATTATTCATATTTTTATATATATTCCAAAATAATGAATCTATTTGTTGTTAAGATATATATAAATTTATGATAATATTAGAATAAAATATATTTATTCATTTTAATGCTTGGTTTACTAAATATTTGTTGATTTTATGAATAAATAAAATTTATTTTTTTTTGGATGACAGATATTTTGAAATATGGCCTGATATATTTCATAATAATTTTTCAGTTTTGATGTAGATAAGAATATGAAGTAGTTGCGAATATAATACTTTTTAATTTTATACCAATATAATTAATTTGCAATATGTTAATATTTAATGAAAGTAAAAAATTAAACAAATTTATATAATTAATTCTATATATTATCATTTTGAATACTTAATTAAAAATTCAAATTTGTTCATTATTTGAAAATTGGTTTTAATATAGTTGCCGAGAGATTTCAAAAAGAGATTTTTAAAAAAATGCATGCTAAATTTTGATTGCGGTATAAAATTTGAAGTATGTTATTTAGTCTTATTAAAAATATAAAATATATGAATTTTATTCTTCATAATTAATGTTATACTACCTTTTCAGAATTTTAAATACCTTGAAAATTAAAATATAATAATTGATTTAATTTCTGGATAATCTCTCTTCTTTAATATGTGTTTACTGACACGTAATAGGTAGTTTTCTATGTGAGCGTGATATTATAGTTTTAGATATATTTTTAGCCTAAAATACTAACGAGTTTTATATTTTTTATAAACCACGTTACCAATCAATAACTTTATGTTGAATGAGGGTATTAAAAAGTATTCTAGTTTTTGTAAATAATAAATGGATTTAAATTGTGTATTGTATAAAATGAACTTAAATTTTTGAAACGGACGTACAATGTGCACAGGGGATACATAGTCTGATCTTGCTATGTTTCAATGTAGAATACGACGTTTGTTTTTCTTTCATCTCATGCATACATGCAACTGTAGATATACATAGTTGCATGTAACACACCGCTTTGTGTCAAACGAAAAAGAGAGGATAAGAATATAATAGTGAGCTGAACGCAAAATCTTTGTAGTGTTGTTTGAAAGGATAAATTGAGAAGCATTGGATTTATTGAGAAAAGCAGGAAGAATATTGTTGGAGAAAATTTAGCTCAGGAAAAATTGACATCTACGACTTCTGCTCAACACAAATTAATTCAACTTTTTAATAAAACAAATAATGAACATAGTAATAAAATATTTCCGAGATGACTTGCTAAACAATCTTAGCTGGTTATATGTAAAAAGATTACAGTCGACTTTTGAGGATGCGAGGCCTACTACTGGATTCGTTTTATTACAAATGTTTATATAATTTATAACATTATATAATTATTATCCAAATATATTATAATTATACATTCATTAAACGATATCCTATATACACTGCATCTTATTGATCTTAAATTCTTTGATATTAATAGCAAAAATTAAATATATTTACGTGTTGTAAACTCATAATGCATACACATTAAAAAAAGACAAGAAAAATAATATGGATAAATACCTACTCATTTTACAAGTAAAAAAAGTATTAAAAAAAAACTTACTCCGGCTTCATAAGGATGTTGGCACTTTTTTTTATAAGTTACAAATTTGAAAGAAAATATAAAATGAAAATCCTTTTTCTAAACTAGTATTTTAATATACGCTTAACTTAAGATTACAGTAAATATGTATTTGAAAAATTTTGTCATACCTTTCGGAAAGCAATTTTGTAGACGATAAAATAAATTTAGTGTATTTTTGTCATTGTCATTGAGTAATTGAAATAAAAAGAAAATAATAAAATATATAATTTATTTTAAAAATTATTTTTCAACATTTAACTAAACATAAATTATTATCTTATATATTAAATATGTTTACAAATTTGAAATTTTAGAATGACTTATGACAATTAGTACACGATTTAAATAATTTCGAGTAATGTAATTGAAAAATATTAAATAAAAGCAAAATATTTTTAAAAATAATTAAAATAATGTTTTTCTATAATCTTTATATTATATTATAATAATGTTTTATATTTCGTGTAAATATTCTAAGATTAATTAATTTATATATTAAACTAAGTTTTTTCAGCAAATATGAAGATCTAAAATCTCGTGATACTATACTAAATATAATGTAAAATAAAACGAATTTAATACTTATTAAATATGTTAGGTGAAAACAAAATTTACAAAATATAAATTTATATAAATAACTATTTGATATAACTTTTGAATATGTAAATTTTTTGCAATAAAGCAAATAAATCCGTAGTTTAGTTAAAAAGGCCTGCTTAGATATACGATATTTTTCGTATAAATGAAATTTTCTCAATACCTACATAAGTAATCAATATTTTAGTAGGTGGAAATAAGGATATGTAATATTCTATAGCGTAGCATCAACTCCACTTCGTATTACATCAGTTATTCACTAATTTAGCGTCAGATTGGACGACTACTGCTGATTTTAAAAAATTTATAGGACGACGTAAGTCCTGGTTCTAATACCTTGCGCATAACATAAAAGAGCATCGCAACGAAAAGACAGAGCATCAAGCACGAAATTCACATAAAGGATCCTGTAGTACAGGAATAAAATAAACCAATAAGAAGGAGAGATGGAGGACCTCGAATAAGGGTCAAGAAAATCAAATAATGGTACGAGAAGACGGAAAAGGTAAGAGAAATGATTGGAGGAGAGGAAAAAGAGTAAGAAAAAGTAGAAAAATACAATAAATGTTAAACAAGTTATCAATATTAGTATAAATAGATTATACTTTGATAGTCAATTAGTAAAATATGTGATATTAATGATAAGCAATATTTGTTTAATAGAAGTATTGTGAAATTTATAATATTAAAAATATTACATGCATTATGAGACCTATAGAAAATTTTATTAAAATTGTAGAACAGAGGAATATTAAAATTTCCGAAAATGTAAAAGAAAATCTAACTAAAAGTTATTTTTTTGATTTATACAAAGTTAGAAATTTCTAAAAAGAAATGAATCACTTCATATCTTCTAAGTTCTTGATAACTAGAAAAATTCATGGTTCATGTTATACATATATTACTTTAATTTATATGTATATGCACAGTTAATTTTGCAAACAAAATGTTTATTAGAATTTATTTCAAGATTAGTAAAAGTTGAATTAAATTTAACACAGAAACATGACGTATAGGCGAATTATATATTTGAACGTAAATTTACATTGTTAGCATTAACATTTTATCTGCATTTGTACTAAAATGAATTAGCATTTAAAAATATAAAAGGTCTTGTATCTCAATTTTTTGCCAAGATTCTAAATATCATAAAAAATATATGTTAATTGTGAGTGAAATATCGTTGTTTAGATACTTCAAATGTTTTATTTTGATTTTCAATTTACCTTTTTTTTATATTTTTTTCATTATTTGATTTAAATTAAATGTATTTTTACGAACAAAATATTTGTAAAATAAATATAAAAATAAACAACTGATATAATTCATGTAATTTATTATTTAATTATAAATCAATGAATATTTGGATAGAACATTGTATAGACATATATTTTCTATAATTTTCCAATATGATAAATACAACTTATATTAATATAGTGGCTGTTTCTCGGAGTTTTCATATTTTGTGTAAATAAAATTGAATAGATTGTCTGACGAGAATTTAATTGTCGTAGTTGGAATGTTGTATCCCTCGAAATTTAAGTACAATTTTATACGATATAAATTTAATTGAAAGGAAGTAGAGTTATCACATTGTACGATTGCTTCGTATCCCAACATTGCTTGCTACTATCGTTAAATCACCATAATTGCAATTCGCAGAAGTGAACTATAGAGAGAAACTGCTCGTCAAAATCCCCTGCATGGACTCTCATATATATATATATATATACATCTTTTATTTTGCTTTCGATAAAATTTGTGCCTTTGTATATAAAAACTTTTATTAGTAATTGAATTTATTTATTCATTTTTATGATAACTACAATGTTTAGATTTATTAAATTTGCAAAAAAAAAAAAAAAACAAATATCCAAGAAATGCGTTGAATAATATTTTTTATCATAATATATTACAACTATAGTTAGAAGAATTATGAAATATTTACAACAAAGCTATTAAATAGTAATTATATATATATATATTTTTAATATGTTCAATAATTTTAGTTTATATTAATAGAGGAAGATTTCAATAAAATTAATTTTATAAAGGGTTTTGAAAAGAAATGCTTTACTAGAATATTAATTTAATTACAGATTAATTAAAGGAAAATTTGTTTTGAAATGTTAGACATAAATATCAAGATTATTCAATGTTGTATTATATTAAAATGAATGAAAAATATCACATATATATATATATATATATATATATATATATATTATTTGATTTAAATAATTGCAGAATATTTTTGTCGTATTTTGAATTTACATTAAAATGCAGTAATTTTCTTAATCAAATTTACATGCAAATTCTTTCTTCAAATACCTGTAGTCACTATTTTCACTTCAGATTAAATTACGATTCTTTAAACCTTTCGGCTCTCACGAATACTACTGATTAATGATGCTCTTAAATTATAAATATTGTTTTTTCTCAATAAGGAATTTTAGAAATCCAATTGTAATTTGTTCTATGATTGTTAGTTCTATGAGTGTAAAGAAATGTCTACAGTCTAACAAAACAAATGTATAATAAAAGTTTCATTTAATTAAACACTCTCTTGTAATCCTCTTACGATTAAAAAATGTGCTCGCATTTTGTTCATCCCAGTCGCAAGACTCTCCGATTAATTACATTTTTTTGGCTCAGAAATGATTTGCTTTGGTTGATGGAAAAATTATGCTAAGCTGAAGTTGTGTATTAAATCTCCTTAAAGTATGGCATATCGATCAAGAGTCAGGCCGTTAGTATGTCAATGGTTTGCACTTTTTTATTCGAAAAAAACAGGAAAGAAAAAAAATCCCGTAAACTTTGACAATTTAAAATTAATTATAAAGAATTCTTGTTATGTATATTTATAAAGAAGCCGTTTGATCTCTGCTCATAAAGAATTAGTTCTTGTCCATAAAGTCGACGCTACGCGTAAAGTTCAAAAGATCAAGGAAACACTTATGTTGAATTTCTCTTGTATAAAGTTTGACATTGAACGTCAAAGGATCTGGGTTTCAAATCAATTAATTGGTGTAAGAGACAACATTAAATCGCTGCCCGATTTTATTTTGGAATTGCCTGCGAGCCACCAATGAATTTTCCTGGTTGCTTCCTATAACGCGAAGTTATTATTGCCATAATAATAAAGCACCGTTCGAGTAGTCAACCAATCCGATAAGCGATCATCAACGTCCAATAAAACGTGCACTCCGTAATAATTATCGTAATATTTATACCGGCGCAATTCTCATCGCTCGATCATAAATCTCACTTTCGGCCGCGAAATTTAAGAACGAAAGTCCACGATTAATTTCGCTCGTCTGAATTATTGCCCTCGAAGCGAATAGGAGAATCGCAAAGCCCACGCAATATCTGGTCTCTTGCATACAATGGCAAACGAGAGGCAAAAGCCGAACGATATAAGGCACGAGAACCAAGAAAAAAGAGTGCCCGTGCACTGAGGGGTAAGTACGCCCATGGCAATTTTTGTCGCCTTGGCATTGTCCACGCGAGAGAGAGAGGGTAGAGGGTCTGAGCGAGCGACGATTGCTCCGGCGCTCTTGTCGCACCCAGAGCGCGTGACTATACTTCATACGCCAGGGCAGCTCGAGGGTGGACATGCAAGTTTAATCTTCTGGAAGTAACGCGAACGAGTCTCGCAGTGGATTGGGCGATGCAGCAGCAGCAGCAGCAACAGCAGCAGCAACAGCAGCAGCAACAGCAGCAGCAACAGCAGCAACAGCAGCAGCAGCAGAAGCAGCAGAGTATTGCCGATGCACAGACACAAGTACAGAGGCAAAGGATGGCCTCGTAGCTTGAATAATACATGGAAAGTGGCAGGATTCGTTGCCCGCTCACATACACAGTGTGCGCTGCTCGCTCTTGGCTCATTGTAAACGTGCGCGAGCGTTATGAGAGGCCGAATCCCGTGCGTAAGTCCATTTCGCTATGTAAATCTGCGGCGGAAGCTGACGCTTCCCGTTTGCCCGTCGATTAGGCCCATTTCACTTTGTGCACGCATCGACCGATGCTCGTCCGCGACCTTAACAACGGTCTCGCACGTCCGTTGCAGGGTGCGTCGATGTGCGCCGGAGACTCGACGCGTCGCACCTTTCGCGAGCCAGTTGTGGAGTTTTGAGGAGTTGTGTCGCCTTAAGAGTTGGCTCATCGGTGGGGGGGGGGGGGGGGGGGGGGGG
>JAPYYT010002886.1:0-34392 GCA_030522565.1 Ceratosolen corneri | reverse complement strand
TAAACACCGTTTTACAGCATAACCATGCCAATTTGCCTCTGTTTCATTTTACCCTGCTATCTCTCTTTCTCCACTATCCGCCTCTCCCTCCCTCCATCTTGGAGAGTGTTTTCTCGGGCTCATTCGCGAACAGTAAACCAATCTCTGAAATTTCCCACTCTCGTAGATTAACAAGAAAAAAACCCTTTCGCAAGAAACAGAGTGAAGACTTTACTTATAGCGTCGTCAGTGCACTGCGGATGAATCTCCAGAATATTCTTGAATCATTTAGTAATCTATCGATTTGAAATCTCTCAATACAAAGTTGTATTAAGTGAATAGCTTCTTAGAGTCTCAATGGACGGAATAAAAAATAATAAAGTTGAAATTCGCGCTGATAGAGACATAAGTACTCTGGATTGTGCTACACGATAGATGCGATTGAAACACGAAAGACAGACGCCAACATTCAATCACCCTGTGCATAAGGGTAAGGGTGAGTAACCACAAGCGGTGTGACCAAGGACGCTGCTATTCCCGTGCAATTCATCAATTTCCCGCGGCATAAACCTGTACCTGATTCAACACTCGTATTTAGTAAGCAGAGACACCAACTCACAGGCCCTGTTACACTAACCCTTACACACATTACACACCCTGTAAAACTAACACAAGTCCATGCTTTGTGATATCCAATTTCTACCTGAATATTGCACCCATGCCGATATAAGGAACATTTAATTAAACTCACGGAACTCAACACATTTTGTAAATTCACTTCAAGCTATCGCGGTATTCAATTTACGCCTAAATATTAAGATAGTTCAAGGGTTATGTTCGGGCAACTTTCCTGATGATGAGCTCTCCCTAAGGTGGAGAGGCCGATAGTGGTAGAGGAGAGATGGCAGGTTAGAAAGAAACAAACATTCAACTTTATAATGCCAAACACTCAAGTGTGAGAATCTCTTCGTTGTTAGACTAAATATGAGATTGATTTTGAGAGATTGATCTTTGCGAGAATTCTGAGGCGCAGCGCGCATGCTGTCTACTTTTGATGTCTCACCCCGCTCCTTGAGTAAGAGTGGGGAGATTTTGCTTATTGTTTGAAACTAATTTAATGTTGTCATTGGAGCTCTAACCAAAAATGTCAACGCCCTTTTACAGGAGAAGGACGAAGTGCCAGAGGTGAAGTGGTGGCAACCTTTGGAAAGTCGGGCCGCGGGTCATGCGGTCACCCCGACGTTAAAGGTCTGACTGGGTTTTTCATGAATTTCAATTCTTGTCGGTTCGTTAAGAGCTCCTCACGAAATATAGCAATTATGCTGTTATACCTAAAAGGACTTGCCCGTTATTTTCACAAGGCTCGTATTGCAAGAAACACGATAGTCATATTTACTATTCCAAAATATTTTCTAGACACAGTCCGAGTAAACATGGTCGCAAATGGTCATAAACAAGAAGAAATTATTTTCGATGTATTTTTAGTATATTTGTAGAATCTTGGGACAGATATGGCAGTCATAAACGTATTAAATGTATGTAAAAAGAATTTACAAACAAAGAAGTAGTACCGAGAATCGAGAAACATTAGATTTTTACCAAATCGACTAGAGACAGCATTATATTTCAAAACATTTAATTAAAAACAGTTTTACAGCATTACACACGCCTCACCAGCTTAGTTTCTTTATTCCCTGCTATCTGTCCCCTCCACTGTCATTCTCTCCCTCTCACCACCTCGGGAAGAGTTCATTCTCGGGTTAATTCCCGAACAATATATATAATAATTTTTAAAAATAAAATAATTTGAGATATAAATTAAAATAAATGATAAATTATTTAATTGATATTAATATTTTATAATGTTAAAAATATTTAGAAAAATTCAATGATTATATTTATTTATATACATAACTTTATATAGTAATATTTAAAACAGTTAAAATAATTGAGAACTCATAATAAAAAATATAAATAAATTAAATTGAACCGTTTTTTTAATTAGGTAATAAACATATTAACGCTTATATATTTTAGAATTTGAAAATATGGCATTTAAAAAATATTTCTACATAAATTGTAAAATTAATTTAAAAAAAAATAATAAAATTTAAATATAATATAAATCTAATTAATTAAAATCATTTTAATTTTTTTATTTTTATCCAAATACAATTATTTATTATTATTTTTATTATTTTATTATTTATTATTATTATTAATTATTAATTATTTTCTTATCTATACAAATTAATCTATGAATAAAATAATGAGTTAATTTATAATAAAAAAACTGAATACAAATGTGTAATTATTTTAAAATTAAAAAAAAAATAAAATACAATTCATTTTAAATAGTAAGCATAATACATGAAACATAATACATATTAAATACATATTTATAAACAATACACTCTATATACATATTTTTTTTATACTTCTGGAAATTAATACAAATACTTTCCATTAAAGTATTAATAATATTGATATGTAATATATTAGACGCAGTTTTATTAATTTATTCGAAATATATTGAAAACACATTATAATATTCCAGATGAAATAATCGAACCTCTAAGGTATCCACCGGCGCCGATACCTGAGAAACTTATAAATCAACCTCTACCATCTCAATCAACGTAAGCATAAAAACAGCAAATTGCAGTTGCGTGTACATGTTATTTCTCCATTTCTCTGGTTTTGTCACTTTCTTATTCTTCTCATCCGCCTCTCACATTCCCTCAAATAATTAACTATATTTGTAAATGGACAGCAAGTATTTTACTGTATATATACATACCGATATAATAATGGTACAATACATAATAATATATCAGAATATGATATATAATATTATATAGTAATATATATAACAATATAATAAATATAATACTATTATCATATTGTTTATTTTAAAACGTAATTATTTATCTGGTTGATAAAATTATATTAAAATATAATACTGTAATTTATATATATATATACATTTATCAATATATTGCAGACAATTAAATGTAAAAGTTGTATCTTTTGGTGTATTCAAAATCCCAAGAAATTAGTTATCAATTTAAACAAAATAAAACTTTGTTTGTAATTAATGTATTATATATTACATTGTTTTATATTAAATGTTTTTTATAATCTTTTACTCAAAAGTCCAAATTTGTTACTACATAAAAGCAATATAATTACAAAAGTATGCACCATTAAAAAACAGTTTACTTTCGTAATGAAAATTTTTTTAAATAATTCATTGTTAATTTTTTAATTAATACGAAGTATATAATGTATAATATTTAATATATATATATATGTATTAAATTAATTAATTAAAAAAAATATATAATTAAATTAAATTAATTTAATATATATATATATATATATATTAAATATATTAAGTTAATTTCTTAATAAAATTAAGAATGAAAAGAAGAAAAGAAATGTATATTATCAGTAATAAAATGTTTATTCCTATAGATATTATTATTTATAACTTGGTACTGATTTTCTTATCTTGTGTAGTATAGAATAAAGTAAAAGTATTTAAAAAATTAGTAAAATGTACACAACGCGCAATTTTTTGGTTTGCTTATTATAACTTTTGTATTATAAAGTTATAATATATGTTTAGTAAAATATATGTTTGTATAATATTTATTACTGTTACTTAAGCTTATTTATTTGCCAAAAATAAAATCCGCCAAATTATTTTAAATATAATGTCTGTAATGAATTTAATATAAACTTCAAGGTGCATCATTTTGTTTTGTAAATTTTTTGTATAAATATATCGAAATGAATACAAATGGAGGATTATAATTTTAAAAATATAATAAATGTATATTTTATCAATATTTTATTAATATTTCTAATAAATACATAAAGTCAAACAATAAATTTCATAATTTTCACTGTATGTAATTAAAATTTCTATCATACGTATTTATGTATACATATTATTTTCGTGAAAAAAAAATTAATAATTTTATGAAAAATTGATATAATGATATGTAGAATTGCTATAGGTATAATAAAATTTCTGAAAAAAAAAGATGAATAAACCAAAAAATAAAAAGCAACACAATAAGAGAAGGCGAAGAAAGAAGGAAATACACAGAATTGGAGCGAAGGAAACTTTAGTCTGCTAAGAATAAATTTCAATGAGATCGATCGGCGGCTGGTATTGAATAAGCATATGTGGCAAGAGAATAAAATAACTGGTACGTGTGAGACGTTCAACTAGCGTTTCTCGTACGAGAGCGAACTACCGGATCGTTTTCTTTCATTGCTATTCTGGGATATCTTATGTATAGTTAAATTATATTGTGTCTTCAAAGAAACTTCCAAGAAGTTTAAAAGTATAACGGCGAATCACTTTATGTATTTATTATTCTAAGATGCAGGAGCAAACACTAATTAAGTACTAATCAATACATCAAAAATTCGTAATATTTACATTTAGATTTTATTTTATTGACCATCAGAAATAAATGTTTATAAAAAAATATAAAACAACAGTATTTATTTTTAAATTCTGAAAATATCTATAAATACATTTTGCATGAAACAGTAAAATATTATAGATTGTTTATATAATCCTATTTACATCAGTCATGTTTTGATATTAAATTACATTATCACAATTATTTATTAATACTAGAATTTATATAAATTATCACTAACCATTGAAAAATTAACAAATAAAAATGAAGCTATACAAATTTAATATACTATACAGTTTTTAATTATAAATTTATACTGTTTATAATGGATAAAGTGTGATACAATATATTATTTATTTTACTAAAATATAAAAAACAGAGATAAATAAAATTCTTATTTACAAATATTAAAAATAAACAAATATTTAGATTATACTTGTTCAATTCCTATCTTCATTTTTCATCATTAATTATTATCTTACCTTTCAATATAGTAAAATTTTATAAAATCTATTTAAAATTTTTATTTTAAAATTTCATACCTATAATGTATAATTGAATTAAAACTTTTTCATTTATCATAATTAAGTAAGTATATAAAAATACAGAAAGAAACTAGACATTTCGTTAACTATTCTTATAATATAGACAAGATAGTATGAACACAACGGTGAAATATTGAGAAATTATTTAATGATTGAATATTTTCTGATTGTTTACTGAATATATTAATTTTTTATAAAATATATAGGAAATAAATAGGAAAAAAACAATTTATCATAACATTGAAGTTTACGCAACTACAATAATTCAATTATGCAAGCTATATTTCAAAGTAAGATACTTAACTTACTTAAAGTACGATAAGATACTGCAATGTAACCAACTTTAATTCAATGGTCAATTTATAAAACTGTATGATCGTGCAAACATGTGAAATAAGGAAGGATATTGCTCATGAAATCTCGTATAATTGAAGTTGAATATAATCACAATTTTTTAAGGTTCCATAAATACTATTGAAAGTTTTCTCCGTACTTATAAGTATATGTTTTATTGCATTTGTGTCAACAGATTCGTAGCAGATGAATGGTCAACGTGCAGCGTGACTTGTGGCGAAGGAGTTCGTCACAGAGAAGTCAATTGCAAGATCTTTCTCGAATTCAGTCGCACGATAGCTAAACTGCCGGACCACCAATGCTCAGATCCCAAGCCTATAGAAACTGAGAGTTGTTTAATGGAACCATGCGGACTCGCGGAGAATAGCTTAGCCTATAGAATCGATACAGTCGGAGATAGTAGCTACGCTGAGTCCAGTCTAACCGACTCATTCAAGCTGTCCTCATCGGCTATCTCAGGGAGTGGGAGTAGTGGCGGTTATGAAAGTAACGTCAAAGTTGCTCCCGGCAGTCCTGTTAGAACGTCTTATTCGTGGAAGGAGTTAGGCTATACTGCCTGCAGCGCCACATGTTTAGGAGGTTAGATCAGTAACTCCTCAAGATTTATATGTGCTACTGCCACACTACCTAAGGAATATTCAGATTTTGAGCCATAAATCATAAACACTTCAGTATCTATCCTAAAATTAGATTTTTATAATATGTACATTCTGAAGACTAAGAAGCTAAAAGTATAATGCACTTGGCAAAATAATAATTGTAAATTAATAAATTTAAACAAAAAATAATATTGAAGACAAATTGAAACATTTGCCAATGCTTAATAATTATAAAAAGCAATTGAAATCTACTCAAGCGTTTAATGCATCTATTTATCTTTTATACTATCTGGAATAGCAAGAGAATTCCAAATATACATTCATGTATTAATTTAGTTTATTTTTACCCCATATAAATAAGAAAATGCAAGACTATGAAATATCAAAATAAGTAAAAAGTCAAAAGTTAATATTTATTTAATTCTCAAAATTCTATAATAAAATTTTGAATAACTAGATTTATAATTTAACTTATTTCAATAGAAAAATTCAAAATTATTAAAAATATTATCGTAATTATATTATTATTCAATTATAAAGATTGAAAAATTGTTAGATTATTATCCGTGTAAAAATACTTGCAATTATCAAACTTAATACACAACAAATTTAAACAAAAAATTATTTTTAAGGATAATTTGATTTAAATATCAAAGATTAAAGATACTATTAAAAATATAAAAATATTAAATAGAATCATTTAAATTCATTATTACGGTATTTAGAAGAAAAATTTTAATAATTACCCTCGTACTCATTTATTAGTTCAATTTCATTTTGATATTATAGGTGTTCAAGACTTAATAATAACTTGCATTCAAGATGATACTAGAAAAACTGTAATGCCTCTATTATGCACAGCTGAGACTAAGCCAGAATCCAGAATAAGAGTTTGCAATGATCATCCTTGTCCCCCAAGGTAATAATTTTTTTCATTGAATTTGCAATTTTATAAATATCATAAGAGATATAATATAAAAAGTACTTTTTAATTATTATTTATAATTACATACTTAAACATCTTCTAATGTACATACTTAAAGTTTAAAAGTTTGTATGTATTATACAATAAATTATTATACATAGAATTAAAAATTCGTTTATAAATATATATTAAAATATCGCAACACTATTTGTTACAACTAAATATTTTAAAATACATTGATTTTACTATATTAAAACAAAAAATGCCAAATTATTCAAAATTTTATTGTGAATATTTTATATTAATTTGCCGTTTTAAACACTATTAAATGAAAAAGATGAAAAAAATTTTAATATTTTATATTTCATATTATTGCAAATAAATCTTCTCTATCACAGATACAAGATATTTTAAATTATAAATATAAAAATGTTATTTATTTAAAAATAAGTAATTACACACAATTTATCTAAAAATATAATTATTTTTTAAATTACTTTTTTTATAATTTAATACTAATAATATAATATAATATAATATAATATAATATAATATAATAAAATAAAATAATATATTTAATGATATAATACGAATAATATAATTTTTCGTTATACTCAAAATATTTTTAATGCATAAAAGCTAAAAAGTATTTCATTTGTTAAAATATTTATATAAACAATATTCTATTTTATTTGAATAAAATTAAATTTTTAAAAAATGTTTAATTCGAATTAACAATTATAGTAAAGGAAAGGATATTCATTAAAAAATACTGAAGATTGTTTTTCATCGAAACAAAAATTATTTATACTCGAGGAAAAGGGTTTATTGAAAAAAAGTTTCGTATAAAGAAAAATTATACTAAACATTCATAATAATTATGCTTTGACATCATTAATTATATTATTCCATACGTTTTCAAATTAATTCAAAGTAATTTCTATTTCATTACTTATCATATAGTCGTTAAATAAATGATAATGTATCAAGGTCACAAACTTAAAGTTAAAATATGTACATAGTGCTGTATTTACCTACGATATATTAAATTTTAAAAAAAAATCGATATTTATTTTAAGGAAAGTATAAAAGCATTGATATTGCAACAGAATGAATCATTGTAGATGGAATACTAGTGAATTCTCGTCGTGTATGAGTCCCTGCGGCCTTGGTATCCAGACGCGGGAAGTCAGCTGCATCCACGAAGTAACACGCGGTACCGGAAATACAGTAGCCGTGCCGAACCACATGTGCCCGCAACCGCCACCCGTTGATAGGCAATACTGCAATGTCTGGGACTGTCCGGTTGAGTGGCACGTGGCCGAATGGAGCAAGGTGAAAATTTATCCAGTAATCGTAGATCATAAATTTGTCCTGTTTAAGTCTGAGAGTCAATTTTATCTTAATAATGTATCTTTTGTAAATAAGTTAGAGTAGGTTTAACTTCATATGAAAGACAAATTATTAATGTTTCGCGTTCATCAGATGCAACGTTAACGATATATATGTATAATATATATGTATAATAACTTTACATTAACTTTACTTAGCTTGATAAAAAATCAATAATAATTATAATAAAGATTACAGTTTATTTACATTATCAGATAATTGAGATAAAATTAATTTAATAGTAATATTGTAGTGAATAAAAAAAAATAATTTTATTATTCTAATATTATAGTCGTTGAACATAAATAGTTTGGATATGCATTCCTATAAATAATTAGAAAAGACGTAATATACATCTGATATCGGGAATTATTTGACCATGTATTCAAACCAATAATAAATCAATAATATATAATTAATTAAATAATATCAGTAGACCCAGTAACAAGTTGATCAACAAATTTATTTAAGTTTATCAAAATTTTTATTATATTTATGTGTACATACATATAAATGAACTAGATTGATAAAAATTGAAAGTCTAAAAATTTGGATGCCTTTATAAAAATATAACATTTATGTCTACAAAATTTGTATAATTATCAATTTTTTTTCATTATTCACTTCGTAAAATTTACAATTTCTTATATGTTATATTTCTTATATCTTATATTTACAATTTCTTAATTTCGTAAATAAGTTGATATCTGTATATATTGCTAAGTAAAACGTTATTCTTATTAGCTTTAATGGTCGAAATATATGATTACATCAATATCCTTGAATACAGTTGGCCCAAAACAGGATTATCGAATTTTTGAAACCTAAGATTATCCGGAGTATTTTCATTGGGTATTTCATTATTTCTTACTCTTTTCTTTGTTATTTGTTAAACAACGATTAAATTAAAGAAATATGAATGAAGAATTCGTCAAACTAAACTATACATATAATTTAAATGCCGTTGTAAGTAAGTTAGCTAACTATAAATTTATTACGATACGCTGCCATATTTACATTGTTTACATCGCATGAATTCCCAATTGCCAGGATTTTTCTTATTTAACTAGTAGTTTATTAGAGACAAGCTGCGCATTGTAGGGACGCATAACGAAAACAGAGAGCGAATGAGTAAAATAAATACGGAATCTTCTTACCAAGAACAAAAACTAAAACGATTTATTTGAAATTATTAGGAATATATTAAAATTTCTAGGAATGTTGCAACTAATTTATTAAATTGAAGTTGGAGTAATTTGCGCTAGTATATTACAGACTACGGAACAAGAAGAAATAAATATAAAGCCTTAGTATAATACATGCTTCAGTTATATGCCGTGGCCCAAATAATCATTTAGCAAGAAATATTTAACTAATTAAAATAAAAAAAAAACAATAAAGGCTAAAAAAGGAATAATTAATATTAATATTACATTAGGTAAATAAGAGTATTAAGATAAATAGAAAAACTCAGAGTGTGGACTGATATGATGCTAACGTCTAAGAGCAATCGAATGGAAGAAGAGAAATCGTGGACATTGGCAACCCGAGAAATATACAAACAGAATATATGAATAATATATAATGAATAGGATGCGAAGTGGAATGACAATACTCGAGGTTAAACATTCAAACAGCCTGACCTCGTCTCAAGAGTCAAGCGCAAACGGATTCCATTCGTGCCTCGACAAATAACGATAGCAACGCTTGAAGGAGGTGCCAGAAAAATCGCGTGGCGAAATGCACAAGCGGTCAAGTAGTATGCCCTGGCCCTAGGAAGAACGTACTTCGGCCTCTATGGATAAAAAGTACAGTATGTTAGACAACGTAGCTGTTTCCGATGAATGCTATATATAATTACTTATATATAATTTATATATAATATAATATTATATTATATACGCTATATATAAATTATATATATAATTACTGACCTTATACTCAACGCGTATTGTTTAGCAGCGGCACCTTTAATGATATTAGTAAGCTACCGAAGAATTTAGAATCCACTTGTCTTTATATTTTTCATTTAATTTTTTCCATAAATAAAATATTTCGATTGTTATAATTATTTAAATAAAATTGATTTTTACAACAGGGGAGAGAGCGAGAAAAATATAATTGAGCCGTAGCGGGATTTGGAGGACGCAATCTTGGCTCTTAGGGCAGCGTTTGATTAGTACGTTGCTCACGTGGTACTGGTGAACTCTGCACTAATACGTTTTTGCACGGGATCACAGGATCGGCGATTCGGTTTGAATCATGCATTAATAGTAGCCTAAATGGCCTAAAACATTTACTCCCAAATTATATAAATTTTACATTCAATTTGTAACTTCTGCGCTTGAATTATCTTACACTAGTATTCAAGGATACAATGTTAATAGATTAAAACTTCAAATATTGTATATGAAAGAAAGAACTAGTAATAATTTACAAAGTTATCGATAATTTATAATAGTTCATTCGCTTTTAATGGTCAAAATATTCATCAAATTTCAGTGTTCGAAGACATGCGGTGGAGGTATAAAGAAGCGTAAAGTCATATGCGAGCAGGTGATGGCACAGGGCCGTAAGCAATCGCGTCCGGAACGCGATTGTTCTTCACCAAAACCCCGTTCAGAAAAGGAATGTAATAACCGGCCATGTGATCAATTGAACGCAGGCATTCAGCCAATTATAACTATGAAAAATGCAACGTATATTCAAGATGATCCTAGCAAGAAGGTTAATCTCGATATCGGCGGTCAAGCAACAATTTTTCAAGGCACACCTGTCATCAAAATTCGTTGTCCTGTTAAGAAATTTGATAAGTAAGGTTTTTGCAAATTTTTTGAATTTTTGAACCGTTTGCTTTTTCCATGCTTTTATACAAAATCTATGTGAAAAGTATGAAGAATTGTATTCGAATTAATTATTACCGTTTTTTAATATAATAAAAGCAACTGTATTTCAATACAACCCTTTTAAAAATTCTGATCGAATAAATATTACTTAAAACAATAGGTTAAAAAATTCTGTTTGGTAAGTCTATATTATAAATTCTTCTATGTACATCTATAAATAAAAATTATATTAGGAATTCATTTTAAAACGTTCCATCTTGATGAATTTGAACAATATCCAATTAACATTTAAAAATATTAAGTAAATTTTATTTTAATTTTAACTAAATTGAAAAAAAAGTTGAGTAGTTATTATTCTAAATCTAATTAAATTTTAAATATTGATTTTTATTCATAATTTCTTACTTATAAATTAGCTACCCTTCAAATTAAACTTTTTATATACTACATGTTTATATAATATGTAATAAATAAATAGATAAAGTAGAGATAATTATTTACTATAAGCACATCAATTACGATTTGTAGATGTTATTTCTTCTATTAATATAAAAGCTTCCACTAGAATAAACTTTCCTATACCCAAAATCAAGTAAATAAATTTTATTTATTTATACAGAACACACATTATTTGGAGAAAAGATGATGAAGAGCTACGAAAATCACGAAAGCACAAGATCAACAAAAAGGGAGCCTTAAAAATTGTGAACATAAATTTTTCTGATAGTGGTATATATTCATGTTGGGGTACGTATTTCAAATTGGACATTATCAATATTTTAAAAAATCAATAACTAGTCGTATCTAAATTTAAAACATAAATTAATACACCTGTAGATCTAAAAGTTGATTTATTTAAGTAAGTTATTTTAGAAATTAGTAATTTTTTAAGTATATTATTTATGTTGTTGTATATTATTATATATATGTTGTATATTTTAAGTATATTATTGTATATTGTGTGTTAAGTATATTGTGCTAAGTTAATTAAGTATATTATATTAAGTATATCATACACATGATAAAATGACTACATAATTCTTCAATTGTAATAATTATAGCATTAAAACATTCATTGTAGCGTTAAAACAACATTGGAATACAAAACATAACTTATAGAAATTAAAGTAATGTTTTAGAAATACAAAAAAATTCAACTATTAATATATGTGTTATTTTTAAACTAATTTTATAGATATTTAAAAAATGAATAAATGATTAAAATTATGTTAATAAATGTATTATATATAAATAATTAATGTAATTAATTATACAGAGAATTGAATACTTTTATAAATATTATCTACTTCTTTAAAAAAATAATTAAAATATTATGCATATAAAAATGATATAACTAATCTAAAGATTTTATCTCTATTAGAATATAGAAATTATTTACTTGAAAAATATGATATCATAATATTGAAACTAAATATTCATATAAGAAAAATAAAGTATATTTAAAAATATACTTTGATTTTTTTACTCATTATGATCTATATTATTAAAATTATTGGCAAAATCATATACAAGATATTTAATTTATATAATAGCAGTTTGTATTGTTTATTAAAATTATAAATATTACGTTATAACTATACATATAATTATTGTTATATATAGTAACTATAATGATAAACGAATATATTGATATCGAATATATTAATTGACATTCAGTATATTAATTAACAATAATTTGATAATGCTACTTCACATGCTTGTATAAAACTCCGTAGATTCATTAATTTAAATTTGAAAACTCTTCCTAAAGTTTTTAAAATATAAATTTATAGCTGGACAAACGAACGCTGCAATACATCTGACAGTAAAACTGAAATCTCGTGATCTAATGACTAGCGAAGAAGTTTTACGTTCAGGAAATGTCGTACATCAGCGCCAGGGTACTCATCTTAGTTCTGTTCCAATTAATTCCGGTAAGAAACTTACAGATTCATGAATTTTTCAATTCTACGAGGTCGCTACTGACCCACCGAACTTCAAATTATTTATTATTTGTTTACAAAACATGGGAGATATAGTTTGTAAAATGAACATGTTAATTAATTAATTAACTATGTGCTAACTCTCCCAAAGGCAGATAGTGGAAGGAAAAGGTAAACAGGGATAATTAAAATAATGCTGTTAATAATTAAATATAATAAGAAATTGCTTTTATTGTTAATAAATCTTGAATATAATATTAATGTATAAATTTATTGTATCTTGAAATTTAATATTGTCTTTTTGAGAAGGAAAAGGAAATTACGATATTTTAAAAAAATAACGTAATATAGAACGTATTCGATATTCTACGAATCACTAACATTCCGGCCGCCATCATCAACCTGTTACTGTTATGATTACCATCACTCGCTGGAATTAATAAGACAGTAAGTTTTGTAATTGGTCTGGTGATAGTAGTAATAGCAGTTTTTTAAAATGACCACTTGTGGAAGTCCATATTTTCTAGGATGTATTAGGATTATTTCTAGGATAAATTACTCAAGCTTTCAGCCTTATTCATCCTTGAGCTTGCATAGGCATTTTTTTTTTTTAGTATCCATAATGGTGTTTGCTACCATAATTTATTAGTTTGAAGTTGTTTTACTGTGATCCTCAAGAAGCATTGTACACTTGATTAGATTTTTCAGAACATAATTCCAATATGCATCCTTTTTATAATTTCTCATAATAATAACATCAATGGAATCTATACATTCAAAATTAGATTTTAACATTTGAATCTTGTGTCAAGTGGAAATACTTTAAATGAATTGGCAAATTAATAAATAAATAAGTAAATTGTTTGAGCCTTTTGAGCTTTTATAATTACTATCACGAATTGGTAAAAGCTTTTTAATGTTTAACATATTTTCTTTTTATCATCAGAACACATCTATGAGATATCTTCAACATTTTTATTAATGATGCTAACATTTTAAAATTTAACAGAATTGTAATTGAAATCCAATCATTCTCAAGATTTACTTATCTATGAAAAACTTATATCGTAACATTTAACATCTCCAAAATAAAATTCAATTTGTTTCTTAATTTTATTTAGCAATTTATTTGAAACCTCATTTGATTCTGTGTCTACGCTATCATTGCTAGATTTTTGTTTTTTGTTAAGGAATGATAAATTGATTTTATTATTAATGTTGAATATAATATTAAATATAACTTTAAATATAAAGTTGTTACTATTATAAATACTATTATTAAATGTGCAGAACTAAATCACTTTTTGGATTAAGAAATCAGCTGTAGTTGAGAACTGCAACAATTGAATTTACTCTCGAAGCAAATGTGGTATTAATGATGTTAAACAGATTTGATATTAAATTAATTGTGCACTAATTAAATTTCAAATGAAATTAATAACCAGTCGTAAATTGTTCGTTACTAACGCAATCTTGAAATCTATATGTACACTTATTCTTCATACATCGCTTATATTTTCTTGTTATAGTATAAAACAAAGAAACCAAATCAATATATTTAATTATGTGGAATATTTAATTATTAATAAATGATTAATCATTGCAAGTAGATATTTATCGTTTGCTGAAAATAATTTATAATTCTGGCGAGTAATAGGGCTGCTGCTTAATTCAAGCCTTGGTATTGTAAGTTGTTTGGTGGTAGAGACTTTGGTTTTTACATTTAGACGTTTATATTTATATTTAGATAGGGTTTATACCAGTGCAACTATAGCTAAATTAAAAGAATCAGATCATCTTTAAATTTCAATACTAAATCTCCCCATGTGTCGATTTAGAGTAGAATAGAAATTTTTGAATGATGCATTGAAATCTTTCTAATATTAATCCATTTCGTTGTAATGTCGGCTGGTAGTAATTCATTCCAAATAAATCCTTTTTCCAAATTTTCTGTAAAGGAATTTTCGCTTTAATTCAGTCAGAAGTGTAGAATGCCATGTTGATGGTGAAAAACCGTCCACCCTGCAAAGGTCACGAAGTTGTTAAATCATTTCCTTTAATTGCTGTAGAATATTTTAAGAACATCTGTCTACTACCTACATGACGTAATAAGTTTTATAAACTGCATTTATAAGAATTTCTATCTGTCTCTTTTCATTTGATTTATAATCAACTCTTCAACATAAGTATTCCAAATATATTATCCAAAGACTTTTATATTCACTTATAACAAACAATTTAACTGTAAAAGCATTTTCCTCTAATTTTTGAATATCAGTCAATGAAGTGTTCTCCTTTTTTTATTCAATTTTACCAAATTTTAATACACCAAGGAATATTTCTTACTGCCCCCAAATAAATTTGTTATATCATTAACATTTTAATATACTCTATACATTATAGGTACTCAGACTCAAGAAAACCAGGCTCAACTTCTATATCGATTAAAGCACATTCATAAAGAACTGTAACCAAGATCTCCAATTTGTTTTTCATGGAACAAATATGCTTTTATCGATTTTTTCATTTTTACTTTTCGGGTAAATATAAGTTTTTCTTTAAATTTTCCTTGATTGCAATGACTCCTGTTATGGTTTGTTTATATCTACATTTAAAAATCTTATAATTATCAGTATACTCAAAACCTTCTGTACATTTCTATACCAAAAATGGATATGCCAGTTGTCTTTGATAAAGTTTGCCTTTTCTAATTATTTGATTTTTCTTTTCAGAATCTTTGGAGTTCATCAAGAAGACAACAAAGTTTTTTAAATTCTCTTAATATATCCCAAATTAAAACTCCTCTTTTAACATGTAATTCAACTGCAATTAATGCACGCTCAAACAGAAGTCTTATATTCTCAATTGTTTCCTTTTCAGTACTTATACTGAATATTCATTGAATTGTAAGTATTCTAATCATACTTCAACGAGAGGATAATCTACTAGTGTTTGTTTGCAAATTTCCAAAACTATATTTTTTTACTTCTATAAAATTCCATAAATTCTATATTTTTTACCAGTGTTGTTGCATACTTTATTTTATTTTGTAAGCATAATCTCCAATGATTAAGTGTTCGGGCGACTTTCCCGATGCTAAGCTCTCCCCAAGGTGGAGGTTTTATTTCTTTTATTATAAGGAGACTTTATTTCATCTCTTTTTGTGTAAGACTAAGCGTGAGATTGATGTTTGAGAGATTTGATGTTGACGAGAATTCTGAAGCGCAGTGCGCCTGCAGTCTGCTTTTAATGCTTCACCCCACTCCCTGGCTAGGGGGTGTTTTTTTTAGATTTTGGAGGTAGTGGGAAGAATTAGCTTATTGTTTGAAACTAATTTTCAGTTGTCATTGGAGCTCTTGGCAAAAATGTCAACGCCGTTTACTTGGAGTAGGGCGAAGTGCCAAGGGGCGAAGAGGTGGTAACCTTTCGCGACGTTGGACCGCCGCTCCCACGGTCACTCTGATGGTCCGGTGTCCTGTTGAGATTTTCCCTTTTCTATTTCTTGAGCTCGGTATTTACTTAAGACATTTTATAGCAATCATGTGTCTATACCTAGGAGGACTTGTCCCTTATTTTTTGCTAGACTCATCTTGCAAGACAATTTATGGTTATAATTTACCACTTATAAATCTTTTGGAGGCACAGTCCGAGTAAACCCGCTTGTTAAACGGTCATAAATTGAAACGTAAATATTCGATGTATTTTTAAAGAATATTTCAAAGATCTTGGCAATCATAAACGTATTGAATGTACGAAAAGAATTTACAAAAAAAGAGGTAGTACCGAGAGTCGAGAAACTGCATGATTCTCGAACATTAAGTAATAATAAATATTTATAATCCATGTTTTCTCTGGCATACCGTAATCGATCCAATTCACCTGTACTATAAAATTTTGCTATAAATAATTTATGAGCTTCATTGTCATAAGGAATGGTGAGTTTCTTTTCGAGTAAATGAACTTCATGTTAATTTGTTTTATAATGTTCATTGTTAGTATTATTTCTATCGTTATCTTTACTTAAATTATTATGTTTAAATTGGTCTAATTCATCACATTTATAATTCATCATCAAGTTTATAATTGATTTCATAGACCTCATCATAGACCTCAAGATAGTGAAATTTTTTAATCACTCAGTCCTTTTCGCTGCAAAATTGAACTATTGAACGCCTCTCGAAATATTTACGAATCTGAATAATCATCAAAAAATTTATTAATTGTTATTTCTTGTATACGAAAATCTTTACAACCGAGGTTATTACTTTTCTCTAGTGATGCATTTCCTATCTTTGATTCTATTAAGTAATGAATTAGGTATTGTTAATATATAATTCTAATTCTTATTCAAATGTATTTTCTGTAAAATAAAGATGATTAGATATTCCACATGAGCTTTCGATAAATGAGTTTTCGATAAAATCGTGATCCTGTAGAAATTGATCGTGTATTTGCTCAATTCTATTCCAAATTGTTTCAATTTTCTTAAGAAATTCATTTTCATAGATATCTTGAATTTTTAACCTTTGTTTTCTTATTGCAATTATGCATGATCGTCGTGTTTTAATTTTTTGAATCAATCTAATATAAATTTTTAATGAAACAATACTAGAAAACTGAATATCTTTTACTTTTGATTGGGTTTCCATTGCTAATCTTTAATATTAATAATTAACAAGTATAGCTCTGTAGGCTGCTACTTGGCTCATCTGTCTACTATCCGGCTCGAAGGACTAAATGTTCGGGTATAATTGATTCGGGAATTAAATGAATATTTAATTATAAACAGCTAACTCTTCTTTCCACTATCTGCCTCTTCCACAAGACAACTTTAGGAGAGTTAATATATTGGGTTCATTCCCGAACAGAATATAAATACAATATATAATACATAATTTATGAAATTTTAATACAAGCAAAAATGTTTTCAAATGAATTTATTTATTTTTGTTTTTGATTTTTTCCATTTTCTATTATCAACTATTTTTATAAGATTTGATTGAAATAGTAAATAATAAACAAAATTTTATTACATTGTATATAATATTATATATATATTATGAACAAAACAAGAAGATCTTTCATAATTTATGTATCGTATGTGCATACGTGTGTATGTACGCACTACATAAATGTATATATTCTGACAGATAAAACACTCACATGTTGCAGTAACATAATAAGAAAAATTAAGAACATTTGAAATTATAAAAAATTTTTAAAAATATTACAAATAAATAATAAAGAATAATATATAATAAATACATATTACTTTAAAAATATCAATATATAATAATTTTATTATTATTTCAATTTATAATTGAATTCGGAATAAATTCTAATTTTACCAAAATAATTAATTTATTTATGTTAAATAGAAATTGTATATCACAATAATAAGTATTTTATATAATTATTTACGTTGTTTTAATATTTATTGCAAATGTAAAAAAAATGTTATTTTAATAATTTAACTATTCTTTGCTTGTATAATATTAAGGGTCTAGAAAATATTTTTCTGTATTGTAGAATTGATCTTGAACTTATTTTAAACTATTCTAAATAATTTTACTTAAAATTATTCCAAATAATTTTATTAAAAAATATTTTTATCATTATTCTAATATAATATTCTTTAATGATTTTAATAGAATAATTAATGTTATATAATGATATATATATGGTAATATTATATGTATATATATAATATATATAAGATTATATATATAAGATTATATATATAAGATAATGTTCTATATATGATAAGTGTAAGGTAGAATATTTCTATTACAAAAATCATTTAAACAAATTTATCAAAATGGTTTTTTTGGAAACTATCTCAAAGTACTATAACTTTATTCTATAAAACTATTTTTCAATAAACAAGTATGTAAATAAATTTTATTAAATTTTATTGTGAATATTTGTGAATATATTCGTCAGTCATGTACTTTAAAAATATGGAAAAAAATTTTTAATTTTGAATCGTCCTATAAAAAGTTAAATGATCGAACAATTTATAAAAATTTTCTATTTTATTATAAAATTTTACTGTTATATTTGTAACTCTATTCCGTTTAAGTGATTTGCAGATATTAAAAATATTGAAAATATGATAAGTAAGAATTTAATTAATCTCAGGAAAATTTCTTGTCGCAGAGCCATTTTATGGTATTTATGGCGAGGACAATCAAGAAAATCGGCAAGAAAATAAAAAATCATTAAAAACAACAGAGAAACCCCGAAGAAATAAACAAAAGCAAGTAGGAAGTCCTTTGCCTGGTGAATCTACTGGAAACTATGAATACTCTGCTACACCGCTACATCAGGTAATGTTTCTTTATGTCAAATAATAATTTTCAATATTATGTTCTTTAATGGTCTTTTATATCCGTTCTTATTTTCTAAAGCTAGTTAAAAACTAACAATTATTTTCTTTTTACTAACTTATCTGCTTTACTTTTTACTAACTGGTTATGGACATAAATAAATTTAATGGATTTGGACGAAAAAAATAATAATAGCCGATAGATTCTACAGCTTCTTCTGGTGCCTCCACATTGATGCCTCATTTCAATTATATTATGACAACTTTTAAGGTGGGAGTAATCATTAATATTTGTTAATAATTTGGAATATTTTTCGATATGCAATAATTTATAAAGACACAATCATGGAGTTTTAATAATAATTTAAATTTTTTAATTTCATTTATATTTTGAATATACTTTTCATAATTTTATATATTGAAATTTTATTTGAAATATTGAAAAACAGAGTTAGAAATTTAATATATGATGATTTTATTCACTAGAGTTTACTTTTTATTCTTTAAAATAATTTGATATTCAATAAAATTACAATTAATTGTATTACTGTAATTTTATTAATTTGTAATACTTTAATTAATTGTAATACTGATAGATATATACCGTTTGTATAAGCTTATAATTCAAAATATATCATTGAATACATATAAATAATACTTATTTATCCCAATTATTATATAATAATTAACGTTTTTAATATTTATTATATAATATTAAATTAATTATATAATTTAATATTTATTATAATAGGAGGGTGTGATTTTATGATGTAATTTTATGAATTAAGTGTTAAAATATTCATTGTAAAAAAATAATTTATAGAACTATTGGTCATTCCACGATCCTGCATCATCGAATTCCAATCGTGCAAATAGCATCACTAATCGAAACTATGCACGACATGAAATAAGCTCAATGTTGACAATAGATGACCGACTTTCTTCATCTAACATCGATCATCTTAAAAGAGCTGATCAATCCCAGTCTATTCATGAACGATATGATTTATTCCGAACTGACAACACAGCTATTTCCGATAATAGTTTTGGTCCGGACGAGGAACGTATCTTCATAGACGATGATCCCGTCGAAATAGAAGAGAAATTTATTTCTATCGAACACAAAGATACAGAAATGCAAGATATACCCAGCGCCAACTTGCTAAATTTCAAAGCTCAACCAACACGTGCTCAGCAACAATACAGTAATATCGAGATCCATCTTGATAGAAATCAGAGGGGCACTCAAGATGGAGAACAAATACAGAACAAATTCTGTGAAACTAAAGAATTGAATGAAAATAAGCAAATAAACTTTCCGACTGTACAACCTCAGCCAATAAATAAAAAGATTCTAGAGAATTTTTATATCGAAGATCAAGATATTTCAGTTACACCAGTTAATTTCATTACGAGTAATTCATCGCATTTATTTGAATCTATTCCAGAAGAATATGAGACTACAGCGATTGCAATAATAGTAAATGATACATCAAATCATACATCAAACAAAGAAAGTATAACTACGAGCATAGTAACAACAATATCAACAATAAATGACACAGATTCAATTAGAAGAGAAGAAAATAAAGAAAGACAGGAACACCGTGCAGAGTTAGAAATTTTTCGTGTAGGTGAAAAAATGAAAAAGACTATAGGAATTATTGAAAATGACATCAAAAACGTAACACGTGTTATGATGGGTAATGAACATAAGGATCATTCACCAACTATTGGTTCAATTTCAGTATTCAATAAAGGTATGTGATATCATGAAAACCGTTTCTTATTTATAGAGTATATTTCTGCTATTCAATTAGAATATTAATTATATTTTCTAAAACTTCGACAATAATTTTATACTTAATAGAAACTAATTTTAATTTTTTACTTTTTTAAAGAAACCAATTCTAATTTTAAGTATTTAATTATGATTATTATATTAAAAGAAGTTATTTATATTGAAAATTTTTTCTTTATATTAAATTAAATTAGATAATGATTTTTAAGTAGTCAGTTGGGAAAATAATAAGTAAATAAAGAATGCAAAAATTTTATAATATAAGAGAATTCTTTTTTATAGCTAAAGATGATTTGATATTTGAATGGGTTACAACCGACTGGTCTAGATGTTCACAAACGTGTGGCGGTGGAGGATTTCAGGTATAAGTATATGTAATACTTTAAGAATCCTAAAATATATGCTGAACAACCCTATTAATTGAAAAATTTTAAATAAATTTAAAAATAATAGATATTCGTATCAATTCTTAGTATTTTAAAGCGTCATCTTATTAGTAAATAGATATTGAGAAAATAAAAAGAAATGAAAATAGATATGGAGCCTCTTTTATATAATTTGTTTTTAGAAAATAACATTATAGATCTAATGTTTTTTTCAAAAATTAATCAAAGTTCGCTTTCATCAAATATTGAATTTCGTTGTATAAATCTTAATAGTATTAATGATTTTCAGTATTGATCATTTCAATATTATTGTTCGGGAATTAATCCGAGTGTGAGCTATTTCTAAGGTGGCGTGGGGGAGAGGCATATAGTGGAAGGGGAGAGATACCAGGGTAGAAAGAAACGAAAACGAACACGGTGTATGCAATTCTGTAAAACTGCTTTATTGAAAATATACGGAAATAATGATACTGTCTCTATAAAATATATGGAAAAATATAATGCGTCTATCTATTATAATAATCTATAATATAATATAATCGTCTATAATAATATAATGTATCTATCTTGAAACGTAAATTCACTACTAGTACAATACTCAATCGAAAATTGAATACCGCGAAGCTTTAGCAGTTACATTGAATTTCGTAAGTTTTATTAAATGTTGCTTGTTTCTGCACAGCCGCAATATTCAGGCGTAAATTGAACATCGCAGAGCTATTGTTATTGTTATTATTATTATTATTATTATTATTATTATTATTATTATTATTATTATTATTATTATTATTATTATTATTATTATTATTATTATTATTGCCTGCGAATCGTAGTCTCTGCCTACTGGATTTGGCCTCGAAGCTGATGCGATTTCAAGTAAGACTCAATTAATGAATTGAGCATCAGCAGAAGCCTCCGTAGTCAAATCTCTCGTGCTTCTTCGTGGTTATTCTTGACGCAGATGTGGATTGAATGCCGGCAGCCACCTCATGTTTTTCAATCTTGTTTAGCAATTAGCACTATGCAGAGGGCTTCTGTTCCTTTATCAGCGCCAACGCGAAGCTTCGTACTTTTATTCCGGCCACTGATTCTTAAGAAACTTTTCGTTTTACACAACTTTCTAACTGAGGGAGAGATTCAAAATCGATAGATTTTTAAACGATTCTGCCGCGATATTTAATGTCGTCACCCCGTTTGTCACAAAGGAATGTTTTTCTTCTATATCTATTGAAGTGGGAATATTCGGTGATTGGTTGGCAGCTAATTATTCAGCTATCACTGGTGCCCTTTTACTAACAGTGTCAACGCTCTTTTAGGCGATGGAAGTGTAAAAGCGGCGGCCGGCTGCACGTCGGAACGCCGAGCCGTTGCTTGCGATATTACACCCATACTTCGGCGCGTGGCTTGGTTTGACATTTAAAAAAACAGTACGAAGTTCGGCAAATACGCGTGGGTTCCTAGAAGATTTTGTCCGTTGAATTTACTAGGCTCGTATTGCAAGACACATTATGGTCATATTAACCATCGTCGTACTTTCGAGCTGCTGCCCGTGTGAACATCGTCATAAAGAGGTCAAAAAAGGGTACTCAATATATTTTCTAACTATATTCGTAGACTCTTGGGACACATCTGGCGATCATAAACATATAAAATATTCTAAAAAATATCTAAAAAACAAAGAGGTAATATGGAGTGATAATTAAGAATCTAACGGAATCTCGAACAATTATCATATTGAAAATTTAATTATTAAGGCAAAGCCAGTAAATTTTTACTGTAATATACCTTTATGACAATTACAAAATACAATTATATCAATTGTAAACTACATCAATTTGTTATTTTTTCGTTTAGAAAATATAAAAAAAAATTAAATAAATAAAAGTAAAATTTTTTTTGATATAGTAATATTTATACTTAAGAAGTAAATTATATTCTAGGCTATTGCCATATAAAATATTATAATATTATAATTATAATTAAAAATAATACATATTAATTACCAGTACAATTTAATTTTCATTAAATATAATTTATTATTAATCAATTATTAATATTTATAATATTAATACTATTTTTGTTATATAAAGGAAATATCATTGTTTCGGAAAAAATCTTTTTGGATACATTTACAAAGAGATATATATATCATATACTGTGGTAGACCTTTAACATAAATTTACAAAATTTTATTTTAGATGCGTGGAGCTCAATGCACAGTTAGATCAGCAAAAAGTGATTCAAACACGACACAGATGACACATCGAACAATCATAGGTACATCATTGTGTGAAGAAGCAAACTATCCAATGCCTGAAAAAGTACGAGCTTGTGGCGAAAGTGAGTGTCCACAATGGCATAGTGGTTCGTGGACCCCTTGCGAAACTTCTCGCTGTTTTGACTGGAAAACAGGTACAATCAGATATTGCCAATATAAATATTTGCAATAAAAATTAATTATAAATTACAAAATTCGAATAAAATAAAACTGTTCTATCAATGAATTATATTCTTGTTATAGTATTTCTGTTATAATTGCAAGACTATTAAAGCTTAATTAAATAAGCATATAAAATATATCAAAATAATAATACTGTCTGTGAATTAAATTAATTAAACCAATATAATCTGCCATTAGAAATCAACTTGAATTGAAATAAAAAATTACTCGAGAGTATCAACAATTTACATACAAAACTTATGATTAACTTATAATTACAACTTATATAATTTTTTTTAAATATTAAAATTCTAATATTATTAAGTACATTAATTTATAATATTAAATTATATCTAGTATTTAATGCGGAAATGTATTATATCATAAGAATATATAAATGAAAATTACTTTTAACTTAATAAAAATAAATAAAAATTTCCAACAATATATTAAATATGGGTATCGTTTTAAATTTTGAAAATAAAGAAGAGCAAAAACTTAAAAATACTGTAAGTCTTAAATCAAACGGTGAATAAATAAATGATAATTAACTATAATAAATTTATTATTATAACTTATTTTAAAATAGATTAAGTTAATCTACATACATTGTTATATTTTCATAGCAATGCAAAGAAGAGAAATTAGTTGTCGCTTGATTGAGTCAGAAGACAAAATAAAAAATTCAACCAACAAAGAGACAAGTAAATGTAATGAAGCAATGAGACCACCGCAAAGACAAGAATGTTACAACGATGCCTGCAAAGGTGTTTGGCGGGTTGGCGAATGGTCAGAAGTAAGCAAAAACTCAAAAATAAATATAAGAATCAAAATATATATACTTGTATTCAATTATAAATATAAAATATGTTAATGCACTTGTTTTCAAACTTAATATTGTAGATATAACTTAATTTTTATATTTAAATTTTTCTTGATAATTAAAACATGACAAATCTTATCATTTCAATTAAAAATAATTTAATAATTCATAGAATATTATACAGTGTACAGCTTCATGTGAAAAAGATGGAATTAAGTATCGAATTTTACAATGCGTCTGGTATGGAACTAAAAAACCAGCTGGTAATGTCTGTGGAGATATACCTCGACCACCTGTTATGAAAACTTGTCGAGGACCACTATGTTCTAAATCTTCTGGTAAAGTATATCAACATATTTAATAATACTTAGCTATGAATTTTTATTTTTATTGAATGTAGAAATCCTTATAGGACGTTAAATTTCTAAGGCTTTTTTATTCATAAATATGTAATTTTTTATTTCAATTTATTTATTATTTTATTAATATATTATTATAAATTAATTATTACTATTATTTTTAATTTTATTATTATTAACCAATTAATAATATTAGATATTAGATATTGTATTGTGTAATATGTAATTGCACAGATGTTTAAATGCAAATTGTGTTCAAGATTCCCAAAATATCGAAGCAGTTTCGTAATGGACTTTTCATTCCTCGATTTGTCGCGTCGATTTTCCGCCCCTAATTACCCTTCATTCCCAAGCTGTAGGCGCGACCATAGAAAACAACATGTATCGATAATAAAACATAGGAAAGCGCATAGAAACAATTATGCGACGTTTTTCCTTCTTCCCATACACTTCCACCCCATACTTAACGGACTTTACTCGGTTCATAAATAAAATTTCATAAATTAGTAAGAATAAGAACAACAAGATATACTAAAAGAAGTGCTACAATAATTATTTTAGAGTAAAATAGTTCTTATTATTTTGGTTTTCATATTAATAATCTTAAAGAGGAGTTTATATAAGTTAGTAGTGATTATTGTCGAAGGCTGAAAAAGCTTAAATAATAATTCTTACATGAGAAAAGAATCAGCAAAAAGATAATCTTGCCGGAGAGTTTATTTAAGTAATTGGTAATTTTTGTCCTGCAATAAGGCTTAAATAAGAATTTTAAATTCAACACGAAATTGGATTCGAGCTAACTAAAGGAGATAGTCAAATCAAATCAAGCTTCAAAGCACACCTTTTCAACTTAATTTCTGTACCTTTACATTTAATTTTTGGTTTATTTGTTAACGTCTATCTTTCACTTATTATTATCAATAAATGCACCACGGATATTATATTTATTCATTAATTGACACTGTTTTTCAATTTCTTTTAGCTAACCCTTCCTTTTCACTATCTATTTCTCCCCTCCTTTTATTGTGGAAAGAATTCACACACACAGGAATTATTTCCGTAACAAATTGTATATGTAAAAAACTTTTCGATAACTTTTATTGAAAATGTATTATATAATAAACAATTAATATATAATTTAAGATTATAATAATTGTTTTAAAAAATTATTATATTATTATATAATTACACGCACATATATAAATACATCAATTTCATAAAGAAAAACAAGTTTTTCTTAATTTTTTTAAATAAAAATTGAATCAGAATTATAAAATCAAATTTTCAATTTTCTAATTATCAGATAATAATCTTTTATATATGTATATATACAAAATTAAAAAATTAAATTTACTAATTAGATAATATTATTTTATATAATATGCCAAATTATAGAATAATTAAAGTACTATTAAAAAAAAAAAATTATATCAATTATTAATTACGCGTATATTAATTACGCGTATATTAATTACGATTTTTAATTACATTATTTTAGATGATTGTAAAGACCATTCTCAGTTATGTGGACGCGTCAAGTTATTAGGAATGTGTCACATGTCTCTGTATAAAAAGCAATGCTGCAAATCTTGTGACCAAGAACGATATGTATAAGCTGAAGAATAATTCAATTCAACATAAGAAAAAGAAGATCTTAAGTCAAAGTTGACCAAACCAAAATTTTCTTACCTTCGTAAAAATATTAAAATGCTTTATGGATAGAACGCACAAGAATTATATATTAAATGATTATATATTATATATTAAATTATATATTAAATATTATGCTGCTGCATATATATAATTCACCTAGAAATTATATACAAAATTATACCTACAGTTTTTGGTATTCTTACGTACAAATATACCATTGACTACATTATAATATATTTTATATTGAGTTTGAAAATATAATATAAACATATTTAATATTAAAATATGCTTAAAGTTTCCTCACTTATAAACAATAATTCAATTAAATTATAAATGATAATTAAATTACACGAATTACGTACACAAAAAGAAGGGGAATTTAAAATATATTATCTCGTATTAATTAAATTATAAAGACGGTCAATTTTGTACTAGTTGTGTGTATCCAGTCGCCTGTAAAATGTTAATGCAAACTAATGTTAAATTAATAGAGTAATATTAGTGAATACTAAATAAATTTTTTATTTTACGCTAATATATGTTTATGTAAAAAATATATAGTATTTTTTCTGAAAAGTATTCTAAGATATAAAATAAAAATTCAGTTTTACCATTAAAATATTTTCAGCATAATATAAAATATAGTATATAATATAATAAAATTATAAAAATTCCTGTACCAATATAGATAAAATTTAAATTACTAAATAAAATATAGTTTATATTAAAAATTATATAATAAATTTTATAGTATTTTTCTGTATGGAATGAAGCTTGAATGTGTCTACACATAATAAAAGAATAATCTATCGTCATTCAAATTAATTTTATACATATATTTGCTATTAAAAATTTAAATAGCAAAGACACTTTTCTCTATAATTTGTACTGAGATCGTAAAAATATTATAACATATTTAATCAAATAGAGAATGACTTAAAAAAATTAATGGCAACTTTGTGAATACTGAAACATATTGTCATTGATGTTAATGTAGTTAATAATAGGTACTGCTACGAAGTTTATTATATATTTTTAAATTTCTAATTTTAAGTATTAGAAAGTATTTTTTACGATTTTTATTTTATTGTCGTGCATTTAGTTCAGTATTGAATAACTCGATGTCCTTTCAAATGCTTTTAAATATTTCCGAGTGAACGCTAAAAGCCAATATTTAGATACTTAAAAAATATATCGAATGTACAATTAAATTGAGATATGTTTTCACGTTATAAATTATAAAAATTATTAAATTTATTATTATCCAATATTTCACATATTTTTTGTTGAAAATAAGCTAATCATCTTTTATTTTAAAATTAGTTTCTTAAATGACTAAATTTAAAGAATAAAAAGTGCATAGTTTTAATATATGAAATTTAGTCAATAAAATTAAGTCTAATCTTAAAATTTCAAATAAACTAAAAATATTATTTAATAAACATGTATATATGATTAAAATATAATTGGACAAAATATTAAAATACAACACATAACAAACTAATTCCAGTATTTATAATAATTTATAATAACTAGTTTCGTAAATGATCACTTTCCAAAACTGAGAAGATAGTGTATTGTATAAAGTATACACTCTTGTAAATGAAAAACAATTAAAACACATAGGCATTCATACAATAACGTTTGCAGCATAAATAATACAAAAATCTTAATACATTTAAAAACACTTATTAACTTATATATAGCAAATAAGATCATTTTTTTTGTACATCCAATATATTTATTTATATTGCATTATAATTTTGTATTATTATCCATTACACGGTACGTTTTTAACTTATTAAATGAAATGATATTAATGAATTCTAATAATAAAATATAATAATTTTGAAGTAGCACACTAAGTGGATTATGCAAAAAATATACATATGAACATATGTATGAAATCGTAATCATGCTTATATATGTGTCGACGCATACAATATGCCTACTATAAAATATCTTCGAGAAATGAACATAAGCCAATAAAATTTAAGCAATAAATAAGTTTACATAAATTGGAAATTGTAAGATAATATTTTGTTAAATGAAAAAAGTGTGATGAAAGTTCGTTTTAAATTAAACAGTAAAAAATTGATCGATCGATTAATTAAAATCTTCACCTGAATTATTTTATATTAATGAACTTTAGCTACTTATGAATTTATCTCGACAAAATAGATACATGCGTCACATTTGCCAAAGTAACTGAACAAAAAAAATGTAAAAATATCGTTAAAAATTAAGAAAAAATGACAAATGATAAAGTATAAATCGTCAAAATATATTAATAAAAAGAAAAATATGCAAACTGAGCTTCTTGAGTGAAAAAAAGAAAAATTATAACTATTTTAACCGAAACAAATTTAAAAAGAAAACTGAAATTTACAATCATTCGTATAATTTACAGACTCAATTTTGAAAGGTTTACTTTTAACAACTTGGATTATTTTCTCTTTACTCCGCCCTTTATTTAAAATAATTATTAAATTATTTAAGTATATATTATTCGTGTTAATCCAAATTAATATTAAATTATTATTAATTCATACTTTAATGAAAACAATTGTAAAGATTAGATATATTCAATAGAGCTTTTACTTGACAGTATGAAACAAAACTGTTGAAAAACTATTTTTTTATGCAAAGTAACTTTTACTTTTTGAATATTATACGACAAATATTTATATTAAAAACAAGAATATTCATTTACTCATATGTTTCATATATATATATTGTAGTCGAATTTAATTAATAATAAATACTATGTTCAATATATACTAATATTCTATCGATACTTGGATCGAAATAAAAGCTGAAGCCGCAGAGAGTAATATTGTAAATTATATTTCTAAATTTCAACAAAAATCACACAAAATGGTGTGAATTTTAAACATTATTTATTTATATATTATTAAGTAAATTATAGCTTATAATAGAAAGTTTATTAAAATTATATGTATAATTTTAATACTAAGTATTACATATTATATTTAATTCCAATGAATATAATATATTATTTGAAAAAGTAATAAATATTCTTATTCAAAATTTACAATCTAATTACATAATTAATAAAAATGCATTTTTATTTCATTGTACTTTTATTGACTTGAAAAATTAAACTAAAATTAATTTAAATATCATAAATAGGAAAAATATAAAACAATACATGCTAAATTTACAAAAATACTTTTGATAATTAATTAGCTTCTAAATTTAAAAATTCCATATATATTAAATGAAAATAACAGTTATCTTTTGTAAATATATAAAAATAGCTAGGATAAAGTAAATAAAGTTCCGAAATATAACTCACAAGTGTTTGCTCACAAAGTATTTTTGCATTATAATATGCAAATAATTATTAATTAAGACGAAAGGGTACTTATTATTGTTAATTATGTTTATGTACATATCTAACTGCCTCATCTTCATATACGAATTCATATACATGAGTTGTATATATACGTATATTTATTTAAAAATAAAAATAAAAAATTATGTCTAATAATAATTCTTTTTATTTTTCTTTAATACTGTTCAGGAGCGAACCCAACGTGTAAATACTCCTCACACATGTTAGAGCGAGAGTGCAAATAGTGGAGAGAAGAGTGGTAGCAGCAGATGCCGAAAGAAGTCTACAGATTGTTTTAATGTTTACAGTAACAGAGTTTATTGGTCAATATGTTAAAGATATTATTCAAATTTTATGTTATTTAAGTTATCTTGAATGTATCATCTTGTTGCTATTTTAAATGAAACGTCTTTAACAGTTGCTTGAAAGAAAGTATTACTTTCCTGCTTTTAAATAGTGAGATCTGCTTGATGCGGCAGTCAATTGCAAGGTTAAACGCCGCGCCTCCTTGTACAATGGTCAGCTGTCAGTTGAGTGTGTGCGTTGCCTGTTGCGTCAGTAGCTTGTAGTTTAACGCCTCTGTAACTGAGTTGAAAGTTGTGCGACAATCGGTTGTAAGTCGAATACCACTTTTCTTGTAGTGTGTGATTTTAGCGACTTTCAAGAAGTCCGAGACCAAGCCGGTAATAAGAGTAGTTATTGACAGTCTTTAGTCGTTAGGCGACTCGGATCTTTGAAAGATAAATAAATTAAGGGCTGCGCCTTTTATGATCATAAACATCCTGGAAATTGTAAGTTTCCAAAATATATCCCGTAGCAGGCTATTAGAAGTTTAGGTTCAAAGGCAAAGGAGTGCAAAAGACATGGCCGCGCTTATAGTAATAAATACGAAACTTCTTGTTTGAGTCTTGTTGCAGTGTAAGAGTTACATTTTCTATAAGAAATTGGGCGTGTGAGAAATATTCTGCGGTTTCAAAATACATTATAATTTACAATAAATTCACGACCAATTTGAGTGAGTTAAGAGAATTTCGATTTTCCGAATTTCGAACGAATACTAACCCATTAAAATTGAAAAAACTAAATAACTAAATATTCATTCAGAAAATTAAAAATGTTTTTTTATGTTAACAATTTAATTTCCTTAATAAATTCATATTAATCAAGTAACAAAATTAAATAATGTATAATTTATGATAAAGTTGAACTTTTTGAAAATAAATTTAGTATTAAAGATTTTCAATAATAATTAAATATTTATTCTACTGATAAAACCTTAGTTAACAAGTAGAATGAAAAAATACATGTGCACAAAAAAAATGTGTGTGTAAAAAATTATTGAAATCTTTTATATAATCATTTTAAAAACGAAACTATTCAATTTAAAATTTTTACTCAAATTCAGAAAGTTGTTTATTACATATTAAAATTTGCTATGGTAATTAAAAATAGTGAATTGAATAATAAAATTAAATATTATTTTTAACGAAAATTGTTTATATAAATATATGTAAGACAATACTTTTGTTTGATTATAAATTATTCTTTGTATTTTAATACATACTAGACTTTTTAATATATTTTTATTATTTTACTTTTTAAACAATTATTTGAAATCATATTACAATAAATTCTAAGTATAGCATCGCGGAAATAAAATGACGTATTAAAAATAATAATATTTAATACTTATAAAATTTTATTGACAAGTTTTTTTATCTACCCACCGTACTTGGATAGCATATTACTAATTAATTATTAATACCCCAAATGTTCATTATTTCTAGATCATCCATTGGCCAAAGCTTTTTTAATAAATACCACTTAGTTTCATGAGCTCGCATCAAATATTTATTATTTGGCTCCCTCTGGCATGAATAAATTCCAAGAATTAAGCTTTGAGCAAACCTCGCGCAAATACACAATTTTAATATTTCTCTCTCTTGCTGTGCCAATTGTCTGACCATTCTATAACCCTCGATTACGTGTTTAACCAAGTCAATATCATTAGTCCAGGTAATTATGTAGCATAAACAAATAGCTAATTCAAAGATCAGACAGCTTTTATGAGAGTCTCCAAAGTCTATAATAGCTTCTATATTGTTTCCATATGCATTTACAATTATATTATCCTCATTTAAATCTCCATGTAAAATACCTTTATCGAAATTTTTGATAATAGGTTGTACTTTTTTCTCAAAGGCCACTATAATTTCCTCGATTAAATCAACATCTTTTTTATCGTCTAAAACAAATAAAAACTCTCTAAGCTTTGGAAGAGCTGTTAAAATCCATATAGACGTTTGATTTTCATATGCTGGATGTGAAAACTTCTCCATTGCTCTATCCAAACGAGCAACATATAAGCCAATCTGCTTTAAAAGTTCAATAGAAGCAAAAACGTTGTTTAAAATTTCACCCTGACGATAAACTAAAACTCGCAGTGCATGTATTGGTCCTAATAAAAAACATACAAAAACAAATAATATAATACTTTATAAACATTATTTATATACTAATAAATATACTATATATACTATATAAACATTATTTATATACTAATAAATATACTATATATACTATATAAACATTATTTATATACTAATAAATATACTATATATACTATATAAACATTAATTTAAGTTCTTAACAATATTATTTCATATACTTTAATATCTTTTCCATAAAAAAAGTATTTTCTAAGAAAATACGTCCAACATTTTACATACAATATTTTTTACTTGATAACAATTATAATAAATAAAACATAAGTAGAAATGAACTTCAAAAAATAAATTCTGTACTTATAAAATATTTTGTATGTAGTAGTTAAATGTAATTTATTTTTATAATATAGTAAAGGGTATTATGTATAATTTAATTTAATTGTATACAAATACAATGTATAGAAGTATATTGTTTAGGGGATCTAATACAAATGAATGATAAACAATTGTTAAAATCAGATTTTTTGTTCGTTAAATCGAAATGATACAAATTATTAAGATAAAATACGTAATGACTTGTTTTTTATACTTAGAACTGTTTTATAAATTTATAATACTACAAAAATTGTAATGACATTACAAAAGTTCAATTGACAAAAAATTATACCTTCGATAATATAAAATGCTTTTCATAACTTATATAAGACATATACTTCGAAGCACCTAATTAATGAATGAAAATTTTGTAGCTATTTCTTTAATATTATTACATTTAATATTATTAAGGTGATATAAATAAAGATTAATTTTTTTATCTATAATATAATAATTATACAAATGTAAATATTATTGAAATATAATGAAAGTAACTTGTAAATAAAAAAACATAAAATAGATAAGTTTTACTGAAATTCGTATTAAATTTTCAAATGTAACAATTTAATAATTAAAATATAAAAATTATATGTAATATTAAAATTTGTGTTCATTATATTTTAATGTAAAATATTAAATACTGAATTTTTCATTTTAGAACTGTTAAAAGTTATTATTGTCTATTTTTAAATAATTGCTGTATTCTGAGATTCTACTATTCATTAATACTAATCGAAATTGTTCGGCGTCCGGCTCGAATAAAAAAGGAATGGTCGCGGACACGAGTGTGTGAATTCTCCCCACAAATGTTTGAGGGAGAAAGAGATAGTGAAAGGGTCGAGATAGCAGGGTAAAAAGAATCGTAGACAAAATAGGCGGTTTTAATGCCGGTTAACACTTAGATTTATTGAATAAGAAATAACTTGAAGAAGTCGCACTTGGTTACACAGTAAATTACACTATTGTGGTTACAAGAATCGGTTGTATGCCGCACTTACACAATACGCGAGGCACGCAGGGGTTTATAAATGGAATCTACGTTCTTTCTTTACGCTTTTACGATCGATTTCCCGCACTGTCGCATTGGTTACGCGTGATTTCAATGCCGCGTAATTGGCGTACAATTTAACAAGATAATCGAGTTTTAAAAATGACGGCGATGTGTCCCGTCGTACGGTTGAATTACGATTAGACGAATCGCGGCGTGGTTTTACAACTTGATCGGCTTTATGGGCCGAGGGCATCTCGATCGGTAACACAGTGCCGAATGAGAGTACGTATCTTCGTTACTTCAAAAAGTGTACAATCCGAATGGAGTAAGACGAGAGGAGACACACTGGTTACTACTTGCCTCTTGACTTGGTCCAGCTGCGCTCACTTCCTGGAAGCTCTGTCCA
>JAPYYT010002885.1:0-19666 GCA_030522565.1 Ceratosolen corneri | reverse complement strand
CTAGATGTAGCGAGGGCGAGGAGCTCTCTCTCTCTCTCTCTCTCTATATATATATATATATATATATATATATACATATACAGGCGCGCGAGCGCGCGCACAAAAACACACTTACACGCATCCGCGATGCAGGCAAAGATGGAGTGAGATGACGAGAGGGAGAGAAGGGGCAGCGAGAGAAAAAGAGGCGATTAAGCAATGGAGAGCGAGTGGAGTGGGTAGGCATCGCAAAAAATCTTAGATGAAGCGAAGAGACGATACCGCAATGACTAATGATGGGCCGTTTGAGGTTAGCCCGTGGAGGCGCCAAGGCTTAGGTACGGGATAGCGCGCAACTTACGAGCAGTCCTGGTTAAAGTTAACGAAGAAAACACCGCTCTGAGGATCGGCAGTCTGGTTTGCGAGGTTCATGAGTCCGGATATGCTGTACTTGAGTCCCTGCGCTAGTATATCCACGTTGCGTGCAAAATTGTGCATAAAACGTAGCCGTTGCGTGTGCCAAAGTTCGACCGTCGTCGTCGCTCCGTATTCGAATCCTCGCTCACGATGAGAGGACGCACATCAGCAACACTACGCAGATAGTCAACTACTGCCAAGGGAGTCAGAGAGAGGGAGAAGCACTGGCTCGTTGCGGGGAGTTCCGACGCCTGTGGTTGTACACAACACTTATAGCGAACAGACATAAATGCTTGGATTAGTGAGGAGGCGCACCGCTCGGAGGGCTTATTAGCCTAAATGCTAAGAACTGTTAACAACACACTTTACGTGGGCTCTCTTGGTGCGATATTGCGCGCAGGCAACGATGACGTTCGGGACGGCGGACGATCGTGCACTGATATCATTCCATATTGAACTGAGCCTAGTCGAACAGCTGACAACTCTGCGCATCCACTGACGTGCGTCGAGGCTCGATCGCTCGCTCGATCCCCAGCTCCGAATCTAGGATTTTCACACAAAGGAATGGGCCGCGCATTACACACCTGGAACGCGCGAAATGCGAAACGTCAATTCCCTACCGTTCCGTTGCCATGGTAACAGCGCGGCCAACAGCCCACGCGCGCGTTTTCGCAGGCGGCCTAAGTAGTATTTTAATTTCTAGTTGTAATTTTTGGTCGGATTGCGGATCGAGGCTCGAATGCCTGACCTGGCTACGTGCCTTCACCTTTAGACCAAGCTCTCTGAGGCCTGGTAACGATGGTGAGTCTATTTTCTCTAGCTTGAACGTGGATTATCGAGCCAACGGCCTCTGTTATTTCATGTTGTTTATTCAAGAATTGTTTAAGATGCACCGAGACTTTACTTTTCCTTTTCCCGTGCACCCATTACCTTTTTCAATTTATCGGTACTCGACGTTACTGATACATACGATTGATAAGCGCAAGCATCGAGTTGGCAATTGCAAAGCCTTAAATTAAACGAGGACCTATAAATCTAATGAAATATTTCAAGTGTGGAATTCTGTTGACCCAACTTTAGATTCTGGCAAAATTAGATTTCATGGCGTACAGTCATATAATCGCTATTTACATTTTACTACGAGACTGCCAGTCTCATGCTAACAATAGCATACACAATATAATCTAATTTAATTAAAATATAAAAATAAAAAAGTACCAATTACAATGTACAATAATACAGTTGTCTATGCGATAAATACGTGTAATTCTAGCATTTTTATTTCAACGGTATGTTCTTTCGTATACACACGATTCACCAGTGGGTAATGGCACATTACATACAATGGTTTATGAATTGTTATTCGAAACGTTTAAATCTATTATGCAAAACAATTTTTTATAATTAAAAAAATATTTTCCGAATGACTTAGTGATTTTTTATCGCTTATTTTACAATTTGTTGTTCGTCCGCAAATGCATAAGCACAAAAACAATTTACGATTATATAATAAACAATATTGCTTAAAGAATGAAAAAAAAAAAATAGGGAAAATATATAGAGGAAAGGGTAATTTGAGGTGCGCAATTACATTCTGAAAGATTAAGCCTTTGAATAATATGGCGACTGAAATAAATTTGCAAGATCTTATCGAGAGCGAAACCAGCTTCGGGGGAGGGCGCGAAGAAGGCTGCCACCTCCCGGAGGGAAATACCAACTCTGGAGCAGTTCCTCGCACGGAGGGACTACACCGGTGCCCTGACGCTCCTCGAGTTCAACGACATGCCAAACGCCAACAAAGACAGCCAAATCTGGATAGCGTACTGCGCTTTTCATCTTGGCAATTACAAAAAGGCCGCCGATATCTACGCGAACTTGAAGAAGGATCCAGACGCATCTGCGGATGTCGATACTTACATTGCCTGCTGCTACTTCTACCTGGGCATGTATCCCGAGTCCGAGAAGATGCTGGCCGATGCACCTGACAGTCAACTTAAAACAAGACTGTCGCTGCATCTGTCTTATAAGTTGTCGAGAAAAGTACGTTAAGATTGTGCTTGAAGAATAATTTATGTCCCTTTGTCATTTTTGAGATCGGGTATTATTGCCGTAGATGTATAATTTACGAAAAAAATAATTCACTCTTTTATTTATATTGTATTAATGTGTAGATCATGATTAATTAGTAAGTGCATTTGAATTTTATGTCAATTTGTTGATTGATTAAATGTTATTAATGCTAAAGAAGAAGGTACCTCATTATTGATTTAAGGTATAATAGTATATTTTGTTTTATACTATGTTTGTCAATAATGATCTTAAAATTTCATTTATTTTCATTTAATTTAAATTCACTTATGTAATGTGATGGGCAGTGAAATTTATTGATAAAAAAAAAAATTTAGGTTAATAGATCATTTTAAAAATTGATTATATTATCAGAATGAAAGTAGTCTTACTTAATTTCATACCTCCTGTATACTGACCTCAATATTGACATTTCATAATTCATATGACCAATCTTATTTAATATATTAACGTTACCGTCCAAATAATGCTGACTATTATTTGAAACTTATATAGAATCAAATAAAGGAATACGAGGATAAGCTTCAAAATACCATTGAGGATCAATTATGCTTAGCATCCGTACATTATCTTCAAACCCATTACCAAAAAGCAATCGATATTTACAAAAAAGTTTTACTAGAAAACAGGTAAATGCATTTTCAAATTGTGTTCATCCTTAAGATTATAAGAAGTACAACGATTAAAGTATAATTTTTTTATTTTATTGTTTTTATGTTTTCATTCTTCTCTCCAATTAATGGTATTTACGAATTAGAAATCTTGTGTTAGATTGGACGATAAACATCGTAGGAGAAAACAAAAATATCACGGGAACGAAGAATTTGATTATTACAAGGAGTTATTGAAACCTAGGTATTCCTTCCTATCCTGTTATACTTTTTTAAGTTACTTTAATTTTCTCTATCTTCTGTTACCAATTATATACTTGTTTTAATTTCGTAGTTTATTAATTTTGTTTATAAAAACTTAATCATATCCTGTAGTGGAACATTCGCTTTTAAATATTATACATTTGCGGCTACGCTTCTTCCAAAATAATATTGAAATTGTATAAATTAGATAAGATAACTATGCTCGAATGATTTTATCATGATTCCGATCGAATAATAATAATAATTCTGAAAGTTAATCTTAACGTAATTTTACAAATAATTTGTCATCTGAATGTTTCTGTTTTAATTGCACGTTGTTTAACAAATATATACCGATATTATCCCTTGATATTAAGGGAAAAAAAATTTAAATTAAATAAAAATTCAAGACATAAGCTTCATTATTATGATTTCCATAGCATTACACTAATTATAACGACCAATAAGAAAGGAAAAAGAACAAAAACAACGCAAATTGTTCATTTAATTTTCCGTTTACATTCAACACAGGGATTATCTGGCGTTGAACGTCTACGTGGCTCTCTGTTATTATAAATTGGACTACTACGACGTAGCGCAAAAAGTCCTTCAAGTTTATCTGGAAAAATATCCGGACAGCATGACTGCTATAAACCTGAAGGCCTGCAACATTTTCCACTATTGTAAAAGCACGGCGGAGATGGCAGAGATAAAACAATTAATCGACAAAGCATCCAATACCAATCACTTTAACAACGATCTCATTCAGCACAATACTGTGGCAAGTATTTAATTATCCCACGAATTTTTACTTGAAAAACTAAATAAAGTACAAATGCAGGTATTCAGGAATGGGGAAGGCGCGCTGCAGATCCTCCCAGGACTGGTGGATGTCATCCCCGAAGCTCGTCTCAATCTCGTCATTTACCATTTAAAGCAGAACGAAATTCAAGAGGCGCATGAACTGATAAAGACATTGGAGCCTACGGTGCCTCAGGAGTACATATTAAAGGGCATCGTGAATGCCATACTCGGACAAGAACGCAACTCGGTAAGCATACAAACGTCTTCATTGAGAAGCAACTTCAAGGTTAAACGAGACCACCTTACAGCGAGAATACATCAAAAGCGCCCAGCAGTACTTTCAGTTAGTGGGCACATCTGCTTCGGAGTGCGATTCGATTTCCGGAAGGCAATGTTTGGCCTCCTTCTACTTTCTCTATCGGCAATTTAAGGACGTACTCATTTATCTTAATTCAATTAGATCGTACTTCTCGAACATTGATGGCTTTAACTTCAATTACGCTCAAGCGCAGGCGGCGACCGGCCACTTCAAGGAAGCCGAAGAAGCATTTCTCGCTATTAGAAACGACCACTATCGGAGCGACTTTGCATACATCAACATATTGGCTTATTGTCGTAAGTAGATTTATAGGTAACAACCAATTAGTAATTTGCCAAAGCGTCAGCCATATTCTACGCTAATTATCCAACGTTGCCACTCCTAACGGGAACCATTATACCCTTAGACATAATGAACAAGAAGGGTCAACTGGCTTGGGAGCTTTACCTGAAAATGGAGCCGTCGTCCGAGTCATTTCGCTTGCTTCAGCTTATCGCCAATTCATGCTATATTGTGGGTGAGTTTTGGTATGCCGCTAAGGCTTTCGATATGCTCGAGCGGCTTGATCCTTCGCCCGAGTACTGGGAAGGCAAACGAGGCGCTTGCTGCGGCATCTTTCAGTTCATTGTTACGGAAAAATTGCCAAAGTAAGGATTAAGAGTAATAGTTTTCGTAGTTTGCTAGTATGGCGTAGGCTAGTAAATTATGCGACGCAGTACTTAACAGAAAATTTAATGCTTACGCTTGATTGCCGTTATATATCAATCAATTTTATGACGAATGTGGCCATGCTCCTCTCAATGCTACTTAATTTACATGCATTTTTTTTTATTAATGTTGGGTCTGTTTTTTCCAGGGAATTACTACCAGAAATCATTAAAATTCTCAAAAATACAAACAACTCGCAAGCGGAACAGATAATTAGGGTGATACGAAAGTGGGGAAAGGAAAATCGAGTATCTCTTTAAAAAGACGTGTTGCGTAAATTATTATTTATTTCGTCATATTATTATTAGTAATTAAGTGAAACAGAAGAACTTTTCTTGCAAAAATTGTACAAATCAAAATTTTCAAATAAATAAATAATAAATGCACATATACATACACACGCGCGCATCCAGCCACCCATCCACACATAAATATATAAATGTGTGTGCAAGCGCGCGCGTATGCGTATTATATTGTAGCAGTAGTAATAGAAGAAATAACACATAAACGCGATTGCTCATAATTATTAGTTCTGAGAAAGTTTAGCGAATTTAAAGAAAGACTATCTTTAAATATGTGGCTCACTTATATACACACATGTTTTATTATGCTTTACAAGTCTTTGGAACTGTCACAATTGTATTAGCAGATTTTAAAAATCAAAAAATCATGCTGACATGAAAGAAAAAGTAACTTTTTACAAATACAAATAGAAAGGATGAAAAATAAATTTCGTTTAAGCATTGCTTTCAACAGAACAATAAATTTAATAATTTTAAATGCCTTTACTATATTCTATTAAATTAAATATTCAATGTGTCGAATTGAAGAATAGTTGAGAGAGAAATCTTTTTTTTTCAATTCTAATTTACTTAAAATTTATAATTGAGACGCCGTTGAAGCGAAAAAGAAAAGTATTCGCATAAATGAACGCTACTGCCTGGTCATGTAAAAATATCATCCAAAACTGATAAAATTTTAGATGTTAATTTAAATTACATTTATTATTATCCATGTAAAATTTCTTTTTAATTCAAGGCTCCGTCGTTCCATAATAGTTGGCCAATACTTTACTTTTTGCTATTAATTATTTACTTTTATTCTACAGAACATGTTCATTTATAATACAATATATTTTATAATCTCATGCATACATCACATAACTCTCACGTTTTACACATTCAATTATTATTTTTAAAAAATCACCACTTGTCACTCGTGTTTAACATCGCATATTTGCATACATTCTCAGACATTGTACGAAATTCATTTAAATATTGATACACTAGTTTTAAATCTTTTCTCTTTATACTTGAACGTTAAATGCAGTAATAATATATCGGAATATTTAAGTGAATCCCTTATAAATAATTTTTCTAATTTTTCGATCAGTTCTTTTAATAGAATCATCTAACTTATATTTTTTCACTTTATTATTTTAAACGACTAATATACCGTTTTAAAGAATATACTCGTTTTGTGCTCTCATTTGCTTTCGTTTCTTTCAAATGAGCAATCATCAACAGCCTCTTCAAGTGATGTGCCGCTGTGTTTCAATTTAGTAAAAAGAGTTGCTTATAAGATTATTATTATAAATTGTAAAAATTTATCACATAAATTGAATTATAAATTAAATGTAAAGAGAAAATTAAAATCAAACATAAATCTTTTGGAAATGTATTATTGTTCGACAAATATTATCGTAATGCTTGCAAACAAAATTAATTATATTTTCTTTTAAAACATCATGGTGATAACATTTTTCATCGTTAATCATAAAAATTAAAATTTTAATTCTATATCATTCAGACAAACAAAATTGCGGCCATCGAGGAGTCGACGAGAATTTGATGTAAGGATGACAGCACTTTTGCATTCTGAAGGCATACACAGAATGAAAAAGTCGGACATCAAAGAGTTATACACATTACTTGATAATGGTAATACTAACAATGATAATATAAAACTAGAGAGAACCATATGCATAGAGTATTTATAACTTTGACTTTATTTCCCGTCATTCGGACTTAGGTCATTATCGTCGTGTTACCGACAATCAGTCGAAAATAAGCACAATGTCATTTTTATCATCACCATGCCTCTCTGAATACATATACGTTTGTTTCAGAATTATTTACTATATTTCATTAATTTTTTCATTTCAAAATGGAATGCACACGCGCTTTTTCGCTAATAGCATATGGTTTAGATTATTAGTATTTTATGACTAGTAAAATACAATAAATAGTAAATGTTTATTATTTTTATCATAGAAATCTAGATATCCTATAGATATTAAAAAGAGAAAGAAAAAAAAAAGAAAAAAAAGAATAAACTTTGGTTAACACTGAAAGCAATTTAGCAATGTCGGTAATATATTGGTAATTATGATAAATTTTAAGGTCAATTGCTAATTAAGCTTAATGATTAAACATTTATGTTTCATTTCCTTCCCAGATGAATATGGAAATATTAATAACATTTTTCCAATATTTATATATATATATATACGTATACATATGTACGCGGGCGTGTGTATATATGCATTTACAAAGAAACAGTAGTGACAAAAATGACATTATCCCCAAGATGATAAAACTTTAAAAGTAGGCTTATAAATATAATTGCATTCATCTAACTCAAACAAATTTCATCTTATACAATCTTATTACTGTCCATATGTTCGCACTTATAGACTCGGAAAAATGTCCCCCAAAAGTGAAGCAGTTAAACCAACAGTTTTGTTCCGAAAAGAACATATGCTTTTGAAAAAGTATGCTCGTGTGGTTTTAAAACGCCGGGAAAATATGAGACTTTGACAAATCGATACTTCATTATACACGAATAACAATAAGATTGATATAAAATTTTATTATTAGTAAATTGCGTAGATGTAATTATATTTACAGGTTCGCTTCATTAAGCTTTATTATTCATTAAAAGAAAAAAGAAAAAAAAGGTAAGAAAAAATGGCTGGACGAGAACGTAAGGAAGAGAAAGTCAGAGATAAACGCGTCCGAGTATTGCACTGCATTAATTACATTATACTCGACCAAAAAAATCACTAATATCACTAATCGATCGATTTTTTTTTATCAAAATTTTATGAATCGACAAGATTCAAACGTACGATAATGTAAATGTCTATACGATTGGCAGTATCGAATGTTCATTTTCCTTTCTTTTTACAAGTTCGTCTCGAGGTAAAGGGAATCATCAATTGTCTTATATCTTTTCATTCGCTTGTAAAACAATCGTAAAAGAATGCAAGGTACGAGGGAAATAGTAACCACCTATCTGGCGAATTATACAATGCGAAATAAAATAAAGGATAAAATGAAAGAGAAGGATGAGGAATTCACTCGCATGAGGCTCGATCGAACGTCATCCTCAACATAAAGAAGTCGTAGACTTTGGCGCGTCCCACGAGTTTACCACCCAATCGATTTCTCAGTAAAGAGAATCAAGCGAGCATTGGGTGATTTGTCTTCATGGTCCGACTTACATCCGTGGCGTGTCAAGAGGTGGATAAGCCTATACGTAATCCCGTTTGCTCCTCCTACCGAGGGTCCTCCTGTAGCTGCGCGTCAAGCTGTGCATGGCGACGGTGCCGAGGGTCGTCATCGCACACGCCACGGTGCCCGCGTTCTAATTCCGCTCCCTGAAATACCAAAGGCCTTGGTTGAATACATGTTGCAATAGCGACTCTTTCCACTTGGACTAAAAGTCTTACCCTGGGCCAGGGTAGTAATACGGAGGTGGCCGCTCGTACTCGGTACTTAATGGCGGCGCCACCGCGGCTGGTTGATATCTGGGAGGACCACCATTCGGAAAGTCCCAGTTCCTGCGGAGGTAATTCAAAAGGCGCGATTTATTGGCTGTGGTGTGCGTCTGCCTAATGTAGGATTTGGAGACGTGAAAAGGGGGAATGGATAATGTGTGCACGTATACAGTTACGCAGCCACGGCGAGTTAATGCATGTATGATCACAATGCCCGAGTGCCGTGATCGCTACTTGTTTTTCATTCACGTATTTTTCAAAGGCGATGGAAATACTCAGGACTGAGAGTTGCGCGCTAAACAGTCGGATAATAATCATTCCTAGAAGCTCAGCTAGAGATCTTATCTATTTGAAACTGCGAACTAATGCTTGGAACAAGTATGTGAGATGGTCGTGGCAAAGGGTCCAAGATAAAAAAATGGTAGCAGTAAGTGTTTACTCAACTCTAAATGCATTTTACATGATGTGATAATAAGCACAATGGTTAATCTATGTGATTATGAAATAAGACATTAGACATGAATATAACATGTAGCACAGATTGTGAGATACGTACACAGTCAACATTTTGATATTTATTATTTGGAAAAGTAGTAACGTGGCGATCGACAAATGAGAATGTACGGAAAAAGAGATAGGTAATTAAAATTTTGTCCAAGTAAATATAGAGAAAGATAAAGAGTGAAAGAATCTTCAGATCCTGACGACTTACGTGTGAAGGCGTTTCGAGTGTCGCGAGAAGTTGCCCCCCCGCAAGGTTCCCACTCACCTGCAAATAACCGGGAGACACAATGTGACCAGTGAGGCAGTTCACGAGTTATTCAAATTTGCCTCGGTTATCGCAAGTACAATAAATTTTGATTGTCATATGGAGTTTTTTTTTCATCGAAGCCTTTTTCCTAACATTGTTTTGTCAATTACTGTTGTGAGTCATTTTTTGAAGTAGTAATTTGTTTTCTTAATAACAGTATTTCATTGATTCGAAAATCACCATTTATAAAAATTTGCTATAAAATAAATAAGAATATAAAGAAATAAGCAACTATATATGCATTATTTTATGCAATGAAATTAAATATGAAGTGGAATTCTTTTAAAAATGAAGTAAGCAAGCAAAATGTTTGTTAATTAATAATGATGATAATAGTGAATTACTTCCGTCGCTAGGTTTTATTAGTGAATTAAATTCTTTTAATCGCACAACATTTGTGTAAAAAATTGACCAAATTAATTTAAATAAAATTTCGAGTAATATTATTCTAAATACAAAAATATTATCTTATAAAAATAAATAATATTTATTACCCATTTACATTCAATATTAATGGATTTTCTTTGTCACCTGCGTATGAAATAGCAGCAAGACATTAATGAAATATACATTTAAAAGTATGCATAATAAATAAATCGTTCTAAAGAAAATTTACTGAAAATAATAATAATAAAAATGAGTTTTACAATAAGTTTATTAACTGCCACTGATATACTGAAAATAAAGACAAATAATAAAATATTTGGCGATGAGTGGGAACCCAGGTGACAACCAGAAAATAAAATGATAGAAAAGAACATTATCTCTTTTATAAATGATGAGTATAAGCGTAATAAATTATTGTTTGTAAAATGATATTTATATCTTAATATATCAAATGCGATAACTTAATTTAAATTATCGAGCAATACACTATATACATTAGTCAAATTATTCAAATTAGTAAAAGGTATTATTATTACGCTTGGTGCCGTTTGTGCGGGCTTAAACTGTAAAGAAAAGTCAAAAAAAAGAATATATCGTAAAAAATTTATTTAAAAGAAAAAAAAAAAAAAATTTATTTAAAAAAATAAAAAAAAACAGTTTGATACTAATTATATATCGAAGCTGTTTTCTTTTTGTTCCTTCTTCTTTTTAAAAAAAAAGTCTAAAAATTAGCGTACTATCTCGATAGTTTGAGTAACATTGTGTGCTGTTAACATTGGCTAATTACAATGGTAATAATTGCTTGATAAAAAAGAGTGTAATTATCATAAAACGGTAACATTAGTGAAAGTGTCAATAACATTTGTTTGTTTTGTTTCTTCTTTTTCAAGAAATATTTTACTTACTGTCCAATTTATAAGAAGGAAAATGAGCTATTTTATTATTTTTTGTATGACACTTTTTTCTGAAAAAAAAAAAATATTAAAATGCGTCAATCCGAGAATCAATACTAATGCGTTTAATGGTGCATTTAGATAACTTCCTATGCACATACGTGCTCGGCTTTTATTTTAAAACAGTGCTCCAAACGGTGAAACTATCTTTATCTCTTTATAAAAAATGAAAGTAAAAGAAAATGCTACAATGATAGGCAAAGAAAAAATTATAAACAAAGGTCGAACGTAGTAAAGTCTGCCGCTCAGCTGGGTTAAGTGCTCTTGTTATCAAATTATCCAGATAGTGACCGGTGTTATTTCGCGAATCGTACGGGTAGGCTCGCTTATCATAATGTAGGCTTACTTGGGCGCCAGGTCCGAGTATCGTGAGTCATGGTGGGATGAGCCCTGGTGTGCTTCCGCGATGCGTTCCCGGTCGGAGTAACCAATTGCCGGGCCGTCGTAGATCTCCGGGTAGCCAGTGCCCGGGTGATGTCTACTGTGGGCTACGTACTTCTTATCGTGGACGCTAGAAAATAAGAGTTTCGAGACGTTTACGTTGAAGTATTAGCAAATGGCGCTTGTGCATTAACTAACGGACATCTGTGCTATCTGTTTGCATTCCTTGGTATTTGAGTTCTTGCGCGCTCCGGTGCAACTGTACAGTGACATTTTTTAACGTGCTAAGAAATATTTTCCATGTTTGTTATTATTTTTGTAATTACATAGTTAATGTGCGATGTAGGTAAAATTGTTACGGAAATGTACTTGAGATTAGATATGAATGCGGATGAGAAAGACAGTTAATTGGGGAGAAATATACCAGGAAGTTGGTGGGTTGAAAAATATTATTATGACACATTTAATAATATATGTCGGACAAAGTTTACACATTTTTTTAAGGTTCTCCCACAGCTTTTGATAATATAATCTCTACATGGAAGATAAGAATTTTATGTATTTGAATAGAATATATTTTACAAACGTACGTATAACTATTGCAACGCGTAGAGTAAATTTATTTCACATAAAAGCTTACTTCCGATCGAAAAACTTACAATCACCTTGTGTTTTTTCTCTTTTTCTTTTTATTTAATTCACTTAAAATTTTCCTTCGCATGGCAATGTTTGCTTAAAACACTAGAAATCTATTTTGAATATTACGTTAGCTAATTGTAATGCAATCAAACATCGAAGCTAATAAGGAGAAAATCAATTTTTTATAAGTGGTGCAGTAATTTATTGACCAAGTGTTGTAATGAAGCGAGATAATGTGATAGCTGTTGCAAAGCGTGTCAATATACATAGCAAATGGCCGATATTGGTATTATTTTTTAAATACTTTTGTTGTGTTTTTCTAACTAAAAGGCATTAATCGGAACATTGTTTCATATCATAGAAAAGCATGGGCTTTGAAAATATCGAGAAAATTTCCAACTGTTGGTAAAATTGTAAAATATTGTCTAATCGACGATGTGTACAAAAATAAAATATTAAAGAAACTCATATCATAATTTGAAGGTGCAAAATTATAATATTTAAATTTTAACTTACACGTTCCATTAATTTCAAACAAATAGAATCAATAATTTTACTTTCTTAATTTATATTCGATAGTTATTGCTTCATTAATTGTATAATATCAACTTAAAATTAGCTCACAAAAATACAAATAAAAGAAGCTTACTCCGAAGAAAAAAAAAAAGTGATTTTCACCTATAGTGTAAAAATACTTTTTACTTGACAATAACCTATTTTTCTGAGAAATTAAAAATAAAAAATTTTTTTTAACAAGTGCGATCGCATGCTTGATTGTATATTCTTTGACATGCTAACGTTACATTTTCCTCCATTGATGTTGAATACTTACTGAGCAAGCGGCACGTTATCCCTGTCCGCATATGCGTCATACAAATATTCACTGTAACGGAGCGTTTAAGCAGTTTAATAATTTCAACAACCATTCCACACTTTCGATTAGCAAATTAAGTATTATGCCAAAATGAATTGCTTCTGAAAATTTTTTTTCATCGACATTCGCTCATTTGCTACCTTGTAAACGATATGAAATAAGTATGTAATTTCAGAAGTCATACATCTTGGTTGTTCATAGCAACATAAAATCTGTTGTAGTGGTCATACTGAATTTAATGACAAGTATTTATTGCAATGGCTCATAAAAATAATACCAAAACAATAATTAATCATAAACAGTTCAGTTTATAATTTTATTTTATTAGCGGCATTATTTATAATATATTTCAAACACATCTTAGCTTTTCATTCCTTCCCATAAAATATATCAACATCACATAGAAGTTTATTTTCTAGTTCCATATTTCGAATTTATTATGTAAAAAAAAAAATTATTTTTAAGAACCATTAATATGAATGTACAATTTTGCATAGCGTATAATAGTCAATATTTATGAATGGCTGTAAAAAACTCGATTAACGTTAATAGTGATCAGTCATGCCGTTTATTAGAAATAAAGAACATTCATTACAAAGCGAAAACTTAGTAATCTTAGAAGCGTAAATCTTAGAAATAGTTTTATTTCAGCGTTGAACGATCAAATTAAAATATATTATAATTTATAAGAATTTTTCTACATAACTGTTTTATATAATTAAATATAGGGATAAGATGTAACATTAGTACACTGCAACTTCCTATATAACAATAAGCGGATACGAGTCAAAAGTAAACATTATGAAACTAGTCGAACACAATTCGAAAATTATTTATGCCAATTTTTATGGGTTGAAAAGTTAATAAATAATGCGTTTTCATCAATAAATGAATAAATATCCAATTGAATAAAATACTTACGATTCAACTAATGGACCAGGATAAGGATCTGATTTTTGATACAAAGCACTTAGTTTTACACACAAAATTATTGTCGGAATGAAGAGAACCAGGCACCATCCCACACTTGCCCAAAATCCATTCTATTTGGATAAAAGTGATAAAAAATCATAAATAAGAATCAATACAAAGCACTTATGAATGTAATTGAAAGAATATTTATTTTTATTTTGAATATCTATTCAGTAATGAAAATAAATGATACTTACAAAGGGATCTAGGATTTTATTACAGCCAGATACGATCGTTGCATTGTAAGCATTTGAAATCGGTCCACATTTACCAACTTTCGTTAGAGTATTATTTATCACATAATTGAGGTAGCTATTTACTTGATAGATAAAGGCCTTACCAAACTCTGCAGCAAGCTGAACAAAAATGATATTAAAAATTAATATATATAATATGATGCGGTATTTTTCTGAAACTATTGAGTATTAAGTAAATAACATTTATTAGAGCTTAAAACTAATAAAAAGTTTTAACTATTTTTATTAATAACTACGTACAGTTAGTTTAATAATTCATCTCCTTATTTTCGATGTTTGGGTATTGATTTGGGAATTAATTTTTTCTCAATAAAATTGCTTTTTATGAATTTTTATGAATTCATTAACAGTAGAAATTTAGCATAAAAATAAATTTGGTATTAAATATTTATATTTCTAATTCTTCATTTATGTATTGGAATTAATTAGATTCGACTTAATAATATAAAAAAATGCAATGAAATCAACAAAATTATATAAATATTTTAAAACTATATTTCTTAATCTATTCTGTATTATGAGTACATGTGTTATAGACGTAAAAAGAAATTATAAATTAATTATTATATTAATTATATTATAATTATATTAAGATAACTATATTAATTCTAATCTAATGATTTGTTTTAGTTATCTCTAATATAAGTTCGTTCGATTTTCGTGAATTTGTATTCTAATTTATTATAGAACATCAATTTTTATATTTTTTCCATATGTTAATAATAACACAAATTATAAATAATTTGTATTTATCTTGAAAAACTAAAAATAAATGATGTAATTTTTATAGTAGATTATTCCAAGTCATTTCAGTTGTACAACAAAATACAAATAAATCGTGAAAAATAATTTTATAAATTAAAATAAGGTCAATTTTAATTATCTCAGAAAAGTTATGAAATTAATAATTATATTTTAATAATTTAAGTAAATAATCTTTATTCGAATTGTAATCGATTTGCATCCAATTAACTAAACTGAGAAGCTTTACACCGTAATGTCATAAATTTGTAAATATCTGTTTATATTTTGTGGTACAATTGTTTATATTTATGATTCTCAGACTATGAATAATTTAAGAATAATTTTACAGCTGTGTACAAATGCAGCAAGCTTATATTATCATGACCAATGAAAACATAAAATAAATTTTAATAATACTATAATATGGAAAATTATTATTCACTTAATACTCAATAGTTTTCAGAAATATACCAATAAAGTCTAATACAGATTATTCATGCCTGTATATCTAATTTTTATTATTTTTTATATTCTAATATATCTTCTTGCAATAACTTTACAAGTACTTAATTATTAAAACGAGTGATGTTAAGTAGGAATAAAAAGAATCAAAACTAATCATAAAAGATTTGTGATTATTTGAAAAGTAACATCGATATTATATACTCAGATTTTACGTTATAATTATGAATTACCGTTTTAACGTGCGCCGGTCCACTTTCCGTAATGAATATCTGTGCCTTGTCAACTTCATCGACCAAGGAATGAATAGCCTCTGCCATAGATGTATGATTAAATTTGATGTGCTCTTGCAGCTCTATGGCACTATTACTCAGTAAACTACTCAAATTGCTCATAGGGTTGACAATGTCTCGATGGTAACCTTCGAGATCGTAAGCATTTTTTAGCAAGTCTTCCTTGACATTGTCGTGACCACTCGGTAGTCTCAAAGCCAGCTCACGGAGCTTAGTTCCCAATTGCTCGAGGTTAATATTCGTGATATTATCTTTCAGATTTTCAGTGTATTGGTAAAATTTAATGTCGCTCAACCCACTTTGAGCCAAGGCGTTGAGCTTCTCCCGAGCCGCTTCGCTTATAATTTTGTAATTGTGCGAGAGGCTGATCTTTTGCTCCAGCTGGTGGATTGTCTGATTGATATCGTAACGGTCGATGTATCCTCTCAATGAATCCACGTCCATGATATACTGCAGCTTCAGTACCCTGTAAATCGTCTCGTTCTTGTGGCAAGAGCTAGAACGAAAAAGCAAATAATCGTTTTAGTGTCGAGCGCGCATTCAATACATCCAAAAGACTTGGCCATCGGACTCACTTGAGTATATAACTCATATTTATGTCAGCGTGCGGATTCTTCGGATACATAACTCGTTTGATCTGCAAATACTCGTCAACCAGCTCGAACATTCTGTTGTCGTTTGGATTTTTCAGAGGCTCGCAAATAGCCCGTTCCACTAGGACTCCGGTTATCATGTGCACGACCGTTATGATCATCAGTATGCTCGTCAGTAGAAAAATTATCCATACCGCCCTACGAACAGTTACATGTTCAATATCGACCTAACCCAAGACGTAGCTCCATTCGATAACTTACATCATAAGGAAGCGCGCTCCCGAGCCCTTGTTGCAGCAGTCGTCGCCGTAACCATCTGGCCGCTTCCCGCAAATGCCGCATAATAAGCCAAAACTCAGGCAAGTAAGAACAGCCAGGAGAATGCCCGAGATACCCAATCCCAAGTAATATCTGTAAGAAGGAGAATTGTTTCGTTAATTCCTCTATTGCTCGAGTCCCAGTCACCATAATTTGCCGCACCTGTAAGGCGAGTACTGCTCGATGTGTCGTCTTGCGTAATCCAGTTGTGGTATGTAGTTCTTGTCGATGTCAATGTTGAGCCGATCGATTAGCTGGATGATGTTGCCCGCAACCGTGGCAAGGGATTCGCCGGCGCGTCTTATGCTCGCACTCACTATTGGTATCGTCTGGTTCACTGCTTGTTGTATCTCCTTCTGGATGTTCATAAACTGGTCCATGCCCTTGCGTACTTCCATCACGATATTGTCGTCCATGAGATGGGAGATGTTGTTAAGCACGTACGTAACGTCGAGGTCCGGCAGCTGCAACCATCCATGTTCGCGTGTAAGCTTACTTCTTCGAATTAACATCACGGACCAGTGCATTTACATGGTTGCCGATATTCATGCTGGCTAGGTAAATGCGCTTTTACTCTCTACTCGATAACGTGGGATTGAGGTTTGCATCGCTGAGATGCGCTACTTTTAAAAACAAAAGCTAAATCTAAATCGCAAGTATTTTTATTATGGGATAAGAACCTCAAGCGCATAAAGAAAATATTTAGTACCGCATGCATGGCTGGTGACCTACAGTATCAAGCTATATTGGGCAAGCATAGAACGAAATAAATTTACAAAGTTGTTGAAAATGCTTACATTACAATTTTTTTTTTCCATACATAAACGTATTATTAAAAAATGACGTGACAAAGTCATTCGTCATTCGATGACAATTATAAAAAGAGCCTCCGTACAATAATAGCATATACTAGTAATACTGAAACGTTTCAATGGAACTAATAAGAAAAATAAATAAGTAAAAGAATGGAAAAACTTGACAGCTTGAAAAACGATGTATTTATTTTATATACTTATGCAGGAGCAGAATGTGCGGATGTATGTACCTTTGGAAAGTATCGGTCCAAGTACTGCATTAAAAATGAATAAACTATTATATTGCATGTCGTAAAATCGAGTGGTTAGGAAATGTGAGATATTTTGAGGTATTTGGAGAAAGTTTAATAACAAAAGTGTTTATGCACCTTATCGAAGTCCACTTTGACCGTCATCTCACTAATCTTGTATCTGTGCATCACATCTTTACAGTCCAGCGTGCCGCAGTTGGTCAAGGTTTGAAGAAGATTGCCACGGACCTTCCGCACAACTGCATCATTAACCGATAAAAAGACAAGGTTAATGACATGGCATCCAAATGGACGATCAACAGCTACAATAATAAAGGTTCTCATTACGAATCTCAAGGTGCGAAGCGTTATTTCTAAGCTCCTTGGTAATGTCATTCATCATCTTCAAGTCTTTGCGTATGTTATCAAGCCCGGCGACAATGTCATTAAGATTCATAAGCGACACAGCATGGGATGACTCGGCAAGCTGCTCCGTGACAATTTTCCCACTCGCTTGCAGTATGCCATTGAGCGCCAGCTCCAACTCGTCGTAATTCACCTTCAATAACGTCTCGACCTGGCGCTTCGTTGTTCTCAGGTACAGCTTCACATCCCCTAGACTGGTGCGCGCAGCCTTTGGCAACTCGCGCGTGCCCTCCTGCATCTGCTCATTGGTGGCGAAGGCGCAGACTACTCCAAACAAGAGAATCGTTGCGAAGCCGATGAGGATGACGCTCAACATGATTTTGCGACAGTGGTCGTGCTTCTTGTCGAAGGGCTCACTCCGGGCGCCGCAATGCCCGGCGCATCTACAGCAGCAGAAGAAGAGGCCCACGCAGGGAAGGATGGCCGCGAGGAGGATTCCGGCTAGGCCTAGACCAGCTAATCCACCGTAATGGGTCAAGATGATGTGCCACTCGGATGTTGGATCGGCAAATACTGGGGACCCGTTCACGAAACGGATTATACCTGAAGAAAGAAGTTGAAAATGTTAGTGAGAAATTGCCGAGGATAATGCATGCTCGAGATTATTGTTTTGGATGGGCAAATTATTGTTGCATTTAGGATTTTGTGTGGCTTGAATGTGACACCGATGCATTGAATCGATTGGAGAATAGTCGGTCATTTAAGGAGATGATTAATTCTCGTGAGGTGGAAAATAATAAATCTTTCTTATCGTATTGCTGTTTGTGTTGTTGAAGTAAATATCATGATTTCAGTTCTTTTTTTTATGTGTGCAGTGTTTTATCAACGTAAAATTGCTTTTAGTTTTATAGAGATGTAAGCGGAATTTAAATTTAAACAACCAATTGTAATGTAATTTCATGTAAAGCTAATCCCTTAAAAGATTAGACCACGTATGCGAGTCGTTGAATAAAAAAAAAACAATATACATGCAAATTTAATGAGTTTAAAAAGAATCGTAAGTGTAAAGAATCTTATTTTCAATTTCTGGATTTTAATTTAAGTTTCGAATCATCAATTGCTCGGTGTAATGTATTCATATATTAATAAGTTGTATGCAAAGTATTCGACAATATTCAAAATATTCGTGTGTCTATACTTAATTTTGATAAATAAAATTGAAGAAAAATCTATCTCTTTATATTAAATGAATTAACTTTATAATAATAGGAATATTTTGCAATTTCTTTTTCTTTTTTACACGAAATATTGGAAATTTACATCGATGAAGATACAATTTATTTGATAGTTAAAATTCTCTTATACTGTATATTTTATTTAATAAGATGCGAATTGAAATAAATTGTTTGAAATTAATGTAGCGTAAAAGACTTAACCATTTGCTTACACGTGACATTTCCGTACGATAAAAGTTCAATAAAATAATACCTTTATCAAAAGTATTTTTAAAATTTACTTAATGTCAAGTACAATGATCAAAGTATGAAAAAGAAAGATTTATAATTTTACTTATACACGCACGTGCGTCTGTACATTTCGCTTGGCATTAAAAGCACATGAT
>JAPYYT010002884.1:0-16278 GCA_030522565.1 Ceratosolen corneri | reverse complement strand
TTGGTGCCTCCACTGTACCATCGTGTGTCTTTCGTGCGACCCAGATATATTTTGCAATCCCAGCTTCAGCAGCCAAGCGCAGCAAGCTTATGAGCTGCAACGCACAACGTCTTGGTGCAGGGCGCATGCATATTCGCAGCGCAACCCTTTCCCCACCGTCTTGGCCTTGCCCCCATACCCCTATCTCAAGGAAGTAAAATTCTATGCACATCAATCTCAGTAGAGTAGAAAAATTAGTTGACCCCCACCAACCCAATAATTTGGACGGCCTCAGCGGCCTTGCTTGCCCTGTGAATATAAAATAGAGCCGCTATCACCCCGAGGGCAGAATTCTCTCAAGGTCTCCAGTGCAGTACCGTGGTCTTATAACGCGAGTTTTCTCACCAGCCCAGAAGCCGGCCTGTGTACACAAGAAGCGCTTATTCCCGACTCTGTGCTCGCTGTGTTATAACGCCCGTGACTGATCCAATCCCATCCTGGACGTAGCTCCCAGGAAGGAGCGCAGCTGGAACAACGGACCAAGAGGCAAGTAGCAACCGTTACGTCTCCCCTCGTCTTACTCAATTCGGATTGTACACCTTTTGAAGTAACGAAGATACGTAATCTCCTTTGGCAATTCATTGCCGATCGAGACCTCCTCGGCCAATAAGCCGAACAACCTGTAAGACCACGCCGCGACCACGTCTATGCGTAGTTCAAATGTATTACGGGACCCGTCGCCGTCATTTTCGGACATCGATTATCTTGTTAAACTAGAAGCCAACTTCGCGGCATTAAATTCACGCGTAACCAGTGGGGTAATGCGGTAATGCGGGAAATCGATTGCATAAAAGCATAACTAAAGAACGTAGATTTCATTTATAAATAATCCACGCTTCGCGTATCATGTAAATGCGGCATACAACAATTATTATAAAGACAATAGTGTATTTGACTATATAAACAAGTGCGACTTCTTCAAGTTATTATATGTTCAATAAAACTCAGTGATTACCGGCATTAAATACGCCGATTTTGTGTACGATTCTTTTACCCTACTATCTCAACCCTTCCATTATCTGCTTCTCCCTCACACATTTGTGGGGAGATTAAATTATAAATTAAATTAAATTATATTTAATATATAAAATATATTAAACAAAATTAAAACCTAAATAAAATACAAAATTATTCTTTTATATACACTGTTTGATAATTATTCCAAATAGCTTAACAATCCTAGAATATTATACTATAGAATATATTGTACTATAGAAAATATTGAAAAACTGAAATAATCATTAGAAATTTTACCTTGTATTAACCTCTTCTCATAATTTAGAGGATTTAAATTATCATAATGATAAGCTGTAGTATGTGTCAACGTATACGAAAAAAACTATATCTATTAAATAAACAAGAGATTATTAATCTTAATGAAAAAATTACCATTTATCGCTGAAATAAAGAAAATTTACTACGATAATCGGACTATAAGAATTTCTCTGACCATCATTCAATGCAGCATATTTCGCACCTAACACTAATGATTAACAGATAAAAAATCGGCTTTTCTTGTAAGAATAAAATACATGCGTTAAAATAAATGTGATGTAAAAACTAGAAGTTGCAACTGCTTATATATATTCCGTTGCATTTATTTCTGTTACCTTAAAAGGAAAGTTAGGTTGTCATTATTACGTAAAAATGAAGAAATTTTTGAAATTTTTTTACTCTCTAATCTTAATTGAATAGATTTATATATAAATCAACTTTAAAATATATTTTCTATCTATACTTATTTAAAATTACAATCAGTAAAAAATAATTAAACTTTATATTAGTGCTATGCAATAATTTTACAAAAATATAAATAGAAATACTAAAACTGCTTATGTACATTTATTATACAATATTTTCTATTAGATTGAATTGGATTCATAGTATAACACTAAACTAATGGACTTTTTATAAAAATTTTTCTGGATGTACAATAAAACTTTATTATTTTTATATTAATCAAGAATTAACTGAAGATTTAATAATAGATTATTTTTAATTATTCAATTAATAATATTGAACATATAATTTGATTTAAAAATAATATCTTTTAGAACTTAAATTAATAGATTCTAATAATTTAGAACTTAATATTTATTATTTAATAATAACTTAATATTGTATAATTAATACTTAATTAAATGTTTTCGTCTATAATTAGTTTTTAACAAAAAATTTAACCTAAATACCAACAAATTTTTTTTTAATATCCATTAAATAACAATAAATATTTCATAAGAACACAATATCGCACATTTATTACGATGAATTATAAATATTTGATATCTAAATTCTTTATGATGTAAATCTAAAATTTTAATTTCCTGACGACCATCAAAGTAATCGATACACGTGCACATGCGCGTTCTGTTAGTTGAACGAATTCCATTTAATTTCAAATTGTGATTGATGGTATTTTTATTTTTCTTACACATTGATCATAATTTATAAACATGTTATAAAAATATATATAATAAATATAATATTATTCAAAATAGATTATTATATAAAAAGAAAATAATAAATTGAGAATATATAATTATAGTGCACTTTGTTAATAAATTTTACATATATATAATAAAAAGAAAAGTTTTTCATCAATAATTTTTATTCTTTATATTTGTTATTTTTTCTATAATTTAGTTAATGAACTAAATAAGCCTATTTATATAAACAATTGATAAATTAATCTTTACTGAAAATTACTTCATTAAAATGAATTAATTTACTTTCTTTCATATATATATTTTACTATATTCAAAATTCACAGTATTTAATCCAAACATAATATAAAATATTAAAAAATTATTCTGAAAATAATTATTGTTTTATTTTAAATAAGACATTTGTAATTTTACATGCTTTATTAAATGAATAATTAACATTTTTATATTAATTAATTGAATAAAAATTATAAAATTTTTATTTATAGTTTTTCTAAAACTCATTAAATACAATAAATTTTATTTAAACATGTTTTGATCATATAGGTACGTAATCCCGTATAACTCACACTTAATTGTAAAAGAAGGAAATAAATTATATAGTGCTCCTTTTTGAAAGTTTAACTTTATTGAAATTTCTATTACGAATGGGTTAATGAAAAAATAAGAATGAAAGTGCGACATGTTCACAACTCGTAAGTGGACAATTTCAAAATAGTGACAATTTAATCCACAACATCATATTGTTTAAGAAAAAAGATTTTAATAATTAATTAATTTTATAATTAATAATTATAAAAGCAAAAGGAACATATGTAAATTTTCAAGTTTTTACGATTTTTGTATTGACAAATGAAATTTTAATATTCGATTCTCTGTTATATCTATTTTCAAATATTACTTTATTTTTAAAAATACGATATATGTATTTAAATACCAGTTTTTCAGCGAAAATAGAAATTCGTTCTCACATATCTTGCTGCTTGTCAGTTACATATTAAATCTATAATATTATATAGATGTTATATATTATATTATAATATACGTAGATGTCAGAGGCTATTTTTCCATCTATAATATATATATATATATATATATATATATATATATATATATAATCTATATATCATAACTCACATCTCTTCAAGCTGTGAGTTTAGTTGCGTTTAATTTAGAACTGAATGTTTTAAATAACTAAATATTTTGATGATTCTTAGATTAAACTCCTTATTTAAATATTTAATGTATTATTCATACATAATTTTGTTTTCAATTCACTTATATTAGATGCTCGATAAAAAATATATATAACGCATGTTTGTTAGCAATATCAGTAAATCATTCAAAATTAAATATTTATACCCATCTAAATTACAATAAAAGATAGTAAGTGTGTAGATAGACAATATCAATATGTTGATAAATATTTCTTTTTTATACGTTAATAAATAATACAATGGTGTTAATTCCACAGAATTAAAAAGATTTTTTAGTTTTTAAACTAGTATAATTGTATGGATAAATTATTATATAAATCTATTTACATATTTAGGTGTGTATGTGTACGTAATCGCATAAATACAAATTCTAAAATACAGATATACTTTTATAAATAAAATCAAAATAATGCAATCAGTTATTGAATAAGAATAACTTCAACAATAAAGTACAGAATTAGTTTTAATATATTCTTTAAATAATATTTTAAAAATAAATTTTACGTTTAGTTTTAGTCTTATTGTTATAAATTAAAAAGATTTTTATTCATATTATCATCAACAAATAAACATTTTACAATTAAAATAAACAATATAATTTTTTTTAATTTTCTTATCCTCTTCATTTTTTATAGTTGTAAGTATTACAAGATACAATCTTGGCAAATCGAAATATGTTTAATCAATTATATAATATTTTGTTTCTTACTTTCTCACATCTCGTAACAAGAATTACCTGATGAATTAATTACGTAGCTGCATACAAAAAAGCATAATAATTATCTTTACTCTATTTAACAATGCAACAAAACATTATCGTATCGTATAAATGTTTTAATAGTAAAGCATCTTCTTATGTATTAAATAACCTAAGATTTTTCATTAACGATAATATTTCTTTTTTTTCTAAGTAAAATAAAGACAAGACTCAATAACAAACCTCAAATTCTAAATATATAAATAAAAACATGAAGTAAGTTTTACATTCCATGTACTGTTAGAGATACCTTCAGTTTCTCGACTCGCGGTACTACTTCTTTGTTTGTAGATTCTTTTTACATACATTCAATACATTTATCACTGCCAGATATGTCCCAAGAGCCTAAGAATATACTTTAAAAATACATCGAATATATTTTCTTTCTTATTTAAGACCATTTGCGATCATGTTTACTCGGACTGTGCCTCGAAAAGATTTCGGAATAGTAAATATGACTATCGCGTGTCTTGCAATACGAGCCTAGTAAAAATAACGGACAAGTCCTTCTAGGTATAACAGCATAATTGAGAAATTTCGTGATAAACTATTAACGAACCGACAAGAGTTGAAATGGATAAACAATCCAGCCAGATCTTATGACGTCGGGGTGACCGCGCGATCCGCGGCCCGACGTCCCAAAGGTTATCACCACTTCACCTCTGGTACTTCGCCCTTCTCATGTAAAATGGCGTTGACATTTTTTACTAGAGCTCCAATGACAACAGAAAATTAGTTTCAAACAATAAACAAAATATTTTCACTCTCACCAAAATCTATAGAGACCAGCCCTACTCAAGAAGCGGGGTGAGACATCAAAACTAGACAGCAGGCGCGCTGCGCCTCACAAATCTCGTAAAAATCAAGCTTTCGAAATCAATCTCACATTAGTCTCATTAGAGATTCTCAAACAGCAGTGTTCGGCATCATTACGTTGAAACTTCATCCTACACTGGGACAAGATCGCTACACGTTACATAACGTACGCTTGGGCCCGCGGAAGTTTAGTCACGTGAAACTACCGCTAAAAGTGTCCATAGGCTGCAGCTCTCCCCTTTATCTAGGTAAATTGGTACACCGCATTCGTGATAATTGTGGACCAGTAAAACCTGGGAAGGACGAGAGCCTAGAACCCACAGACCGAAGGCAAGTAGCGATACGTACATTAATTTTATTAGACAAAAGGGCTGCCACTACGTTTAATATAATTGAACGGCAAGTGGTACATCAAAGTCTGTTATATTTTGACAATAAATAATTTGTAAGACTAACAGACATTGAAAACCTCCTTTACTTTTATAAGAGGAGATAAAGTCAGATAAAATCATTAGTGCTTTTGTGATAAATTTATACAAGAATATTACACTAAAAACCAGATTAAGAATAATGAGCAAAACATTACATTTTCATACATAAAACCAGACTTGTATATCGTTGCTAAATTTTCTATTTGATTTTTCAATAAATATCAATTCACAATATTACATTCGACCCCCCGTGTCGTCGTTTCTTTCTACCCAACTATCTCTCCTCTACTACCATCGGCCTCTACCCCAACCACCTTGGGGACAGCTCATCATCGGGAGAGTTGCCCGAACATATACAAAAAATTATTCAAAATTCATGATACGACCTTGGAGGACAAGGGACTACAATGCATTAGGTGCATCTCTAAACTGTGATGTAGATAATTAGTGACATGCGAAGGCAAACTTATTCATTTTCTATAAATATCGTATCTTATATTTATCCCTTATAGCTTACCTTTATATTTTATATTTCTTATATTTATACTATATACATCCTATATAATATGTTTTTTTATTCATCTTATATTTTATCTTATGTTTAATTTATTCCAACATTGATCGTTCTTCTCTAGTGAATAGTTGACTTTCCCCGGATGTATTTTTATAGTTACTGGAAAATACAATCGTAATAGCCAACAGCTTAGAATACACGAAGCTTATCTTATCATCGATATTTTTAAATCTAAGCTATACTTGACTGAATGTACTCTAAATGCTGAATATATAAAAAATATTCAGATAGTTCATCAAAATATATTTTATATATGTAAAATAAATAAAAAATATAGCTTAATATAACATAATTAGTTTATTACATATAATTTTTGATTATCATCAATATTAAAACAGTAATTATTGATATTATTAATAATAATGTATATATAAATTATTATTACTAAAATATATAATATTAAATTAAATAATTTTCTGCGCGTAATATAATTAATTGCCAGCAAGAACTTTGATAATTGAAGTTGGAAGAATAGATGCTAGGGGTAAATGGGGTCTGGTGTTTTCGAGATTACAATAGAAAATAAAAGATATTATAAGGATATTATTGTATTAAGATATTATGAAAACGATGAAATTACAGCGAAAAACATATTTATTTAGGATTCTGATTTTTCATCAAAACATACACTTGAAGAAATATTTGTTTATTAGTACTGTATTATTAGAAACAATGTTTCATAATTCTATAAGAAACGAGTTCATGAAAAAGTTATTTTTTTATATTACTAACAATTTAAAATTTAATTATCTTAAAAATAAAAGATCTCAAAATGCATATTTATTATAATACTTTATATATATAATATATATATAAGTAATAACTTAAAATAATAAATATTTTAAACTTTGAACAATATATTACGATGTCATTTTACTGTACACTATATTGTTCATGGTGACACATAAATATAATATTTTTATTTATTCTATTTGTAACAATATTATTGATGTTATAAATAAGAAGTATACTGCATAAGTTTAAATCTTTTTTATATTAGTATTATAGATAATAATTATTTGTTATTTAATAGATAGTTTCCAGTAAAAATTTAAAGTGTTTTTCAAGAAATTCTTTTAATATTATTATTCTGTGTTTAAATATAAAACTATTAGTGATTAATATTAATATTTTATCAATTTAATATTATATAGTACTAACACATTATTTTAAATAAAATTATTATATAATATTTTTAATACTATTTTTTTCTTATATTTTCTAAAATTTTTTTAATATTTACTATTTTTGTATTACTACCAATTTTTAAAGAAATAACTACAAACAAATTCTAGATAAAACATAAATAATACTTTACTTAACAAATTAGTGAAACCTTATAAAATAGTCTATAAAGCAAAATTCTCATGAAAACATCGACCAACATTTTATCATGAAATCAATATCTTCACTTTCACCGATTAGAAAAATATGTACAAGTATCAGTCATAGTTACAATTATGATGATCATGGTAAGAAAAATCCGAACATGCAAATACTTTTAGCTTCACTTTCTCCGTTTTCTTTCTACAATTAATTATAGATATGGAAAAGCAAAAAGCAATTTTAAAGATGTAGAATTACTTTACTCGCTTAGCCAATAAAATATAAAAAAAATTTCCCTCCTTACATTAATTAATCATCAATTACTTAAAGTTTTTTCTACCTTCTCTTCCGTCCTTTTTTTTGTAAATTCAGAATAATAGTCGTATAACAACTGCATATCATCTTTATCAACCGTTATAAGTAATCGGCCTGGATCCATCTAAACATGTTTATAAATTTACGATTCTGCAGTGTTTTTCACTTTTTATTACTCGATAATTGATCTCTGTTTCTTGAAAAAATATTTAGAGTATATATATATTAAAGTGGCCGATTTAAATATTCGTAACAGTTCACAAATGTGACATTCTTTGATGATAGCCTGAATAAAATAACGTTGTTATCTTTTTGAGCTTTCAAAAAACTCAAAAACTTGGGACAATATTATATCCGGATTGAAGAAAAATGTATGTAGTCATGTAAAATATACTGATATTATATTCATGTTTCAATAACCCATAAATATAAAAGTATAAAAATGAAAATCGTCGATAGCAGTTAATCGTATTGTGCGAAAAGATGCGAAACGGATATTTATTACATTATGCATCAGCAAAATTTTCTAACTTTTTCATCTGTAGGAACCAATATACATTAATGAACAAAATATATTAAATAGCAGCTTTTTCAAAAATTAAATATTCTATTCAGAATAACATTGTAACTACAAAAAATAATTTAAAACAAAAACATGTGACCCTTGTATTAAAATTACTTTTTTAAATTATTACTGTTTTTATTTTTTGTCTGTATTCATTTACAGATTTTACTCGAATGCATTTACTATAACATAAAAAAACCAATACCTTAAAAATATATTACATTGTTATTTAATTGTTTTTCAAATGCGTTTTTGGATTTTGTGAATTTATTATAACGAATCATAAGCTTAGGCTGTTCAAGAACAGAAATGCGACAAATTATATTTTTATCTAGAACGAAGAGATCAGCAACTATGCTATACAATAAATAATAACGTTGATATTAGTAAATATTGTAAATTTATCATTACCCTATTTTTTCTTTTGATGTCTGTGATTAATAAATAAAAAAATTTATATATGTGATTTATAATCTATACTTGTTAATAAAATAATAATAAATAATATTAATATTATTTATTAATATTATTACTAATATTTTCAAATTATTATTTTTACTGAATAAATTAGTCGACAATATAAAATGTTTATAACTGTATTATTTTTAAATATTCAATCACTACTAGCATTAATCATAATTTCATTTATAATTCATTATTACAATAAAATTAATATAGTAACAAATAAAAATGATGCTATAAAAAAATTTTCAATACGATTATTATTTGTACATCAATTGCCATAACTATACATAAAGATATAGATAAATAATGATCAAATTAAGAAAAACACTAATATTTGCAAAGCAAAATATTTTTTCAAGAACAAAATATTTATTAAAATAAAAAAAGGAAAAAATTACTTATTTTTTCCTGACATAAAAATATACACGCTTCTTATTTTATTTTACCTTTTTTAAATTTTACAGAAAAAAAGGTTATTTTTCCCATTCGTTATTATCTCATATTTCCTATTTTATATATTATCTTAAAAAATAACATTTATTAATTTTATCAAATTAATTTTTCATCCTTATTTTTCTAATATCCTAACATACCTATTACCAACTAATGCATTTTTAAATCTTTTTTTAATTTATATTTAATTGAAGGTTTTCTATGCTGTAGTATAATTATATATAATCTACAAAGAATAATAAATTTATTACTTTTACTTGTGTACTTTTACGTGTGATAATTAAAATATTCTCATGTTTAATCAATTCGGCTACTTAATATAATCGTTATATTCAAATAATTATAAAAATAACATAATAAAAATTTTCAATTTCATTTTAAAACAGTTATAAAATAAAAATACAGACACCAGTTGTTATAATTCTGTAATTGTAAATTAAAGATTATAACAGTAAATGGACAAAATTTAACATGTACATAGTCCTTTATGAGTTTAGGATAAACTTTTTACAAAAATTATAGAAAAACGAATAAAATTAAAAATTTAAATTTAAAATGATTCCATTCAGAATGATTTGTTAAGCAATACGAGAAAACTTTATAATTATTAAATTAATATTGTTAAAAATTCATTATTTAAAATAAAAAAGCTATTATTTTTATTAAACGATTATTACTATTATTAAGTTCTGTACGAATTAAAAAAAAGTCTTTTTAATGTTCTTGAGTAACATTAATGAAGTAATTGAAAATGTATTCCAAATATTTAAGTAGAAAAAAATACAGTTACTTAAAACAACAAATACTTTCGGAATAGTAATAAGTATTATGAAAAAAATAATTTATATTATAATTTTTTTAGAATTAATATAATAAAGTTTATTCGCTTTAATTTGAAAAAATTCTAATTTTTAAAAAAATTATTAAATATATTTATATTTTATTAATGAATCATGAAGTAAAATACTTTAATAACACAAGTATTAAAGATGAATTTATATTTAAAAATCAATGCAGTTATCAAAAATCATTGAATATTCTATGTTACTTTTGATTACAATACAAAGTATACTTAAAGTTTAAGTAGTAAATATAGCATACATAAAATGTTGAGTAACGAATCTTTAGCATTTTATCTTTAACTTTAGTAGCAAGACTTTGAAGAACGAACTACGATTATTTTGAATATCTATTTTACAGTATATCATATTTCACACCTAAATTAATTTAAAGCTTATTTATCATTACAAATTCGTTTAATAAATTATACAATTTTATTAATTATTATAATCATAAAATGACGTTATGTAAAATGATCAGGCACCCAAATATACATAGAATAAACAACAGCAAAAGCAACACCAAATATAATAATAATAATACGTCAAATATAATATAACATCAAATGGGTCAACTTTTTTCCACCAAAACGTGATCGTTTATCAAGCTAATAGGCATGCATGAATTAATTTAATAATTTCACGTGAAACACAAACAGAAAAGGGAAAAAATATTGCAAAAGTAGTATTAAATAATAATATAAATCTAAATACAGATCGTACCGCACAATAGATTTTATGCAATAAACAATTGTTTTCACTTAAACTTGAAATCGTTCTAAACTTGTAATTCTAAACGCCCATTCGATACTAACTATTCCGTAGTTATTGTCCATGCTGAAATACATGCAGAAAATTGACAATAGCTTCTTACAATCGTTGTACTTTCAGAATACAATACCTACGGTACGCCTTCTTGACTAAGAGTGAAACTCTGAAAAGCCCGTGTAAATATAGCTAAGCACTCCAACGTTGTTTCTGACCAGGGGAGCTATGATCGCTTGACATGGTTACAATAAGCGCTGGCTATGTACAGCTTGAAATAAAAATGCTCTCTCTTTCTCTTTACTATACCGAACAATTGATTGCCCGTAATTATCTTATAAAGCATTTGATTTAGAAACCTTATTTATATTTAATTATTTTCCACTATTTTTGTAGCACCATTGTATGAAATTTCATAATAGCTGTAAACTAAATAAAAAAACTATTTCTGGTTATAATTTCAGTATAATTTATTAGAAACTGTGTATTAGCAGTCTCGACTTGTGGATATCTAATTAACATTATATCATTAAATTTATTATTCGATTTAATTTAATTACGCATTATTTAATTATTTATATAAAATGCTCCTTAAAAATAATTTCAAATTCGTGTTTTCCTTTATTATATTTAATCCATTATTATTCTATATTTACAAAGATTCAACGTTTTGAAAATTTATTACTAATTTTAAGAACTGTAAGAAATACTAGGGGTATTTATTTTTAATTATTCAACACATCTCTTACTAACATTTTAAAAACTTACCGATAACATTATTGTGCATGATCATTTAATTTTTGATTTTATGTATAAAGAACTTATCTTTACAATTTAAGAACTTAAACCTTCGATTATTTTTTAGATGTTTTCATTAAAATCTAAAGTAACTCTTAAATAAATGTACTATTTAAAACTTATTAATTTTTATTGTACTTTCAAATATATTTCAGATGCTGGGGACAATACAAGTGATAAAAGTAAGATCGCTAATCAATTTTAAAACAAAGTAATACAAATCAGAAATACTACAGTTCGAAAAATAAAAACGAAATAAAAGGAAATACTAAAAAAAATAGCGAGAAGAGGGTTCGATAATAGAGAATTTGGAAAGGACCCAGAGCAGGAAAATCCTTAACCTGTTTGCCTGGGGACGCCGGTGGGTACACTCATCGCCAAAAGCCGGCACGCAAGTATAAGTATGGCCTACGCAGCTGTTCACTTTTTCCTTTCTCTACGATTCTGAATTGTCGTTTCATGCGTTGCTTTTGAAAACCCAGTGTTTATAGTTTATTAGTGCAAACAAACAGATTTTTAATCACACCTATGATTCCGTGACACAACAATGCGTAGATAGACTATACTGTATGAGAAATTAAAGAATAGTAATGTTTATATATTTTTCGTAAAACATTCGATTTTTTTACGCTATATTCACTTAAATAAAATACACTGAGAAAATGAACTTTAAAATACTGACACTGGTAAAAAGTCAAATTCTTGGAACATCCTACATCTAAAAGTGATAAAGATGCCTTGGAGATGGAAAAATGGGAATCTGCGAGCGGCGGTAAACACGTACCTTCGAGAATGCAGCTGAACGTACGAATGCGCAGTCGCCAAGAGTCCTAGAAGTCTAGCGTCGTATTCCTAATTTCCTTTTATATTTCTCACATTTGATTATCAAATCTGAATTTTTCGATAATCATGTATATTATAAGAACAATAATCACGAAAACAATTATAGCGGACCACGTTTAAGACAAGAACTGTGCATGTACAAATTTTCACACATGCACTCGACTCCGGCTGAGACTAAACTGTGGGCAAGAGGAGAAACATCGGAGCCCCTTTCGTCCTGAACAAGCACCTCCAGGGTTATAACATGGCCGGTTAAATGGAGGGAGAAACAGTAACTACGAAAGAAAGGGAGGGGTGCTATGACTGCACGAGCGTCGGGCTCTTTTCTCTGCTAGATGCAGCGTCTTTAGGCGCATTTTACAATGACGTCTATACGTATTTTATTTTATGGAGCGGCCATTATAGCTGATCTTCGATTGCTTTTTATTCATTCATTCTTTTTCCTCCTTTTCTATCACCTATAACAGTGGTAAGTAGAAAGTAAAATTTTTGTTGAAGCAGTTGAGAACATTTTGATATTATTCATATATTTTCTATATTATATATTATATATATATAGTGATAATTATTTTATTTACTAATCTAGACTAACATTATTCAGTATTCCATTGAAAATGGCAAGTAACGACGGACTTTTATCTGTTTAAATATTTTTTAATAATCTGGTAAATTGAGTTCATCTATTAATATCAATAGATCTATAGTTTTATCAATATTATTTATATGTTACACGATTCCCCCTTTATCTCTTAATATGAATTCCCATATTTTATAAATTATATATAACAAAGAAAAACAAAGAAAGATAAAAATAAAAATATCAAATAACATTAAAAGACAAAAATAATAATTATTTTCAGACTACCATACATTTCTTGAGTTTAAGATTATGGTATAAATTTAGATTTTATAAAAACAATTTATAACAATGTATGAGATAAGAATATAAGATAAGGACAGAAAATAACAGATGATTGTCAATTTTTTCAAATCTGTCAATTTTTATAGTATAAATATAAATAAAGTGTCTCGTTAAATAAAAATATATTCATGGTAAAATGATTTTCTTTTCTACCGCTCAGACAATTCCAACAAATGATATAAAATAAATTTTGAACTAGTTGAACAATTCGTGAACTTTAAATCCATCAATATTTAAACAACTTGTAAACAAAAATTATTGTAAATGATCATTGATCAGTCTAATTAGCATATGAAGATCTACGTTTAACAACAACCTTCCAATTTAGATCGAGGATTTGAAAAATTTCAATGATTTATCACTTCATAGAAACTATAATACAATAATATAATATACGATAATAAGAAAACTTAGTACGTTGATTCAAATAAAAATAAAAAACATAAATTCTTTGTAGTCAAACATATAGATTTTCAAATTAAATATCTTTTTGTCTGTAACTTATCTTTCGTTGATTATTAATAGAACATTCAGAGTACGTTGGGAATATACGAAGTAAGAATGGTAATTATAAAAATTGATCAAATACGCATTTTAATCTATAAAAATTTTTTATAAATTTATATTTTTAGACAATTAAATTATGCTCAATTTACAACTCCTTTTTTCTAATACTCAATCATGGTTACTTTAAAAATATACATTTCTTTGTATATTTTGGAATGACATATAATCATTGAAGAATTAATTCTATTTTTATTTTTCCCATATTAATAGATTGATATTCAAGCTTTTAAAATATAATAAATTTATTTTCTTCTATTGACTTTTGATTAAAGTATCTCAATTTTATTTATAATTAATGTAGTTTATTTTTTCATTTTATTTTTAAAATATAAAGATGAATAATAAGTAGACTATATTTTTTTAATGAAACTGATATATATAAATTGATATTATATGTATTAATATTCTAATCCTTTTTTTCACTATCAACATATCTTTTATAAAAATACTTATAAAAGTAAAGACATTATATAATATTTAATAAAGCAATGTTTTCCTAAAAATACTGTTAGAAAAACAATTATCTAATGGTTGTTTGTAAAATCTATTTTCTACAACTTATAATATATTTCTTTGTTAACAATTAAATTTTACTGATAAAAATTATTGTGAATAATTTTTGAAATGTCATGTTCTTCAATATTATTATATCGAAAAAGTAAATTTATAAAATTAATCATACAAAAAAGACAATTTAGGAATTATAATCTTAAATAAATTTTAAATGTAAGTAATATTAGTAAGTAATAATGTATTAACTTAATCGATTTAAGAAAGCTGTTTTGTATACAATATAAGTAATAATATTCTTATCATTTAATCATCATTATTATTGTTTCTAATTAAAGAATTCTACGATTAAGAAAGTCAACATCAACCTATTCACATACAATGCATATGTACGAAAAGGTTATTAAATATAAGATAAAACCGTACTAGGTTTCATTTAAAATATAAATGTATAGGTTTTAAAAAATAATAAAAAATGATTTTACAGTTTCTCGACTCGCGGTACTACCTCTTTGTTTTGTAAATTCTTTTCATACATTCAATACGTTTATGATTGCCAGATGTGTCCCAAGATTTTACGAATGTTCTTTAAATATACATCGAATATATTTTCGTTCCTTTTTATATTCATTAACAAGCATGTTTACTCGGGCTGGGCCTCGATAATACTTCGAAATAGTAAATATGACCATCACGTGTCTTGCAATACGAGCCTAGTAAAAATAATGGACAAGTCCTTCTAGGTATAGCAGAATGATTGCTATATTTCGTCATAAGTTCTTAACGAATACAAGAAATAGAATTAGGGAAAAATCCAGCCAAGCCTCAGGACGTCGGGGTGACCGCGCAAGCCGCGGCCCGACGTCGCATAAGGTTACCACCCCTTCGCCTCTGGCACTTCGGCCTTCTCCTGTAAAAGGGCGTTGACATTTCTATCCAGAGCTCCAATGACAACAGAAAATTAGCTTCAAATAATAAGCAAAATCTTCCCACTATCACCAAAAATCTAAAGAGACCACCCCTACTCAAGGAATGGGGTGAGACATCAAAACCAGACTGCAGGTGCGCTGTACTTCAAGAATTCTCGTTGAAATCAAATCTCTCAAAAATAACTAAATTCTGAAAGATCCATTCTTTCAGAAACTGCACGAATTTTTGATCCCCTAGGTTCTGTATCTCCTGTAGTGATCAAGCAAAAATGTTCCTACAAGAGCTATGGATTGAAAAATATCATTAGGATGAGCCACTGTCGACGAAGTTAGGACAAACTTGGAGTAAAATAAGACTCAGACCTGGCAATGGCAGCAGTGGTGTACATCACTGTTCAATGTAACTATCCTGCAAGGCTTTCAATGGTATGTTCAAAGACAAAGGTAGCTCCAATCAAAAAAAGTAACAATACAAAGAAGGGAAACATCAGCGGCATTATTATTAATAAAATTGGTAAAATATGTCAAATCTTCGTTAAATTTAAATGTAGCAACAATTTATTTATGGACAGACTCGACAGTGGCATTAGGCTGGATAAGTGGCCTCCCAGTGAAATGGGAAGAATATGTAGGAAATAGGGTGAGTCTAATAGCAGAATTAGTTCCAGATGCCACATGGCTTCTGGGACAGCTGGAAAAAGCA
>JAPYYT010002883.1:0-19907 GCA_030522565.1 Ceratosolen corneri | reverse complement strand
CCGACACGGATGCGGGAACGTGTCGCCGCGTAAACAAGCAACAATGGGTACACGCGGCCGCGACTGTTGCATACGCCGTCGTCAGCGCCGACGACGACCCTACCGACCGAGCTCCCGTCGTGGTCCAAGGGGCAGCTGGGCCGGGACGCCTCGCGCGCCACGTAGGGAAGACTCCCAGTCGGTCTCTCCCGGGCAGGTGGAGACAGCTGGGGGCCAGGGCCGGCTCCGGGGACAAAGCCGCGGACCGCGGGGTTACCGCTCGTGGCTGGGCTGCTTCTGGACGCAGCGCGACCTCTGTCGTCGGCGCTCGGAAATGTCGACTCGCGCACTGCGTGGGTAGGAAAGGCGCGAGCTTGGCCGGGCTTTTCAACGGCCATTTTTTAGGCTCGAGGTCGACCTTGGGGTTGCTTGGGCTAGGACAGTGGCTCGAAGGCGATGCCATGGAGGTTTGCTTTTTTGAGGAAAGCGAGGAGGATGCGATGTGGCTTGGCTGGGCGTCGCGGGTCTGACGTTCAAGGAGGGGCCGGGAGGATAAAACAGAATGCGATTGTTGTTGGTGCATTGGGGCCGGTGGATTTGCTTTTCGGTGGGTGTCCGTTGTTTTTTGACCTCGTTGATGTTGTTGTTGTTGTTGTTGTTGGAGGTAGTGAGGAAGTGGAGGAAAATTTGCTAGAGTGGGCTTGATCGAGGCGTTTGTAAGATGGAAATTGTTGCTCGGCCTATGAATTTGGTGTAGAATTAGAGTTTTCATTGAGTAATGAATTGAGCATTGGCGAGACAAAGGGCTATTGGTATTGTAAATGAATATCTGATTCATTGGTATTCTGAGGAATTGCAATTTGACATTTTTGTCGTGAGTCGGTAGGCTCGTAGCTTGAGGGAATACACCATAAAGGCCATGAAAATCAAGAACAAAGCTTAAACGCCGTAAGCGTTCTTGATTTTCATGGAAAACGGTGTATTGGCCGTTGGATGTGGATGTAATTGAGTCTGTTTAATGGATTAGAGATTGGTGGCGAAGGTATTTCAGTGATTCCGATAATGAAGTTCCGTTGCGTCGATTTGTTGATTGCGGGGGTAAAAGAAGAGAGCGACCGGAATATTCGGAATTCAGGCTTGAAATTGATTGGCAGTCGAATTTACCAATTTCATAAAAAAAGATACTTTAATCGGTATCTGATATCTGATTGTCCGCCTTCGTGCATTTCGTATTGATTTTATTTAAGCGGAAATGAGCGTTGTAGTGTAAAGTTTGTTAAATTTTGAATGGGAAGAAAGATTGGGAGAAATTTCATGCCTATTCAGTGTAATTTTTTTAAAGAGATGTACGTCTGTAATTATAAAGTTTGTATGGTAATTATCGAAGGAGAGGTTATTTCAGATATTGTGTATCTTAATAGCGATTAATTATGCGATTTTATAATATGATATTTCTATTTATATGATTGGTATCGCTGAGTGAAAATGTTAAACGAGCCGATATTTGCGAAGAGATAGCGATCAATGCTAAATACAATTTAAGGAAATTGCATTGTCACGTGACGGCACAAAGAGAGCAAAATTTAAAAACCATTTATAAATAGACTTAACGACAATTTAAGCATGTTTTGCAAATAATGTTCTTACGTTGACTTTTTCCAATTAACGTGTCTTTTTGTCCAAATACTTGCCATTGCCAGCCCAATATTATTTTAATATTCTGATATTTATCCAAGTCTTTTACGATTAGAATATAAAGGTTTACAGGTGGTGTTCTGGATCAAGTGATGATAATTCCGAAATTTTATTGGCATGAATAACATTGACAATGATGCCTATGTTTGAGGCAAACATCGGTATTCAAATAAACTCAATATTTATTTATAGCTTTTTTGTAGAATTAAAATTATCTGAAAGTGTAGACATTACTATTATACGGAATTATTATGTAAAAGTATCCGATTGTTTGACGATCTAAGCTTGGAAAGTCGCACATTGTAACCAATTTTTATCGTATTGCACTAAACTACAAGTCATCGTACTAAACTAATTTTGCCACATAGTACAAAGATGCATTTATTTCCAACAAATATCGGTGTTACGCACTAATTACGGCAAATTACAATCTAGGATATTTATTTACCGAATGCAACGAAGAGAGAGAGTGAGAGAGAGAAAACAACGATAACAATAATTCAAAAAATTAAATTTTGGAGGGGGGAGAATTTCAAATATTTGTCTTTGTTGTTCGAGTACATTGTCCGTTGCATTCGTGAAATATTTTCATCATTTCAACAATTCGCATTGATAACATACCTAAGATCATTACGCTCTCTCATTATTAACTCATTTAAGTATGATAAAACAAACGGCCGATTACGTTGTAAATATTCAACAATACTCGGAAACTTTACTCGACACTCGCATTAGTAGTTCCACGAAATTTTTCCATTCTTGTGCAATGCCGCCGTCAACTTTGGCCAGAAGCACAATTCACAACAGTGACTTACCGACCAACTATTTTCTCATGCGTAACCAAAGCCAACCATACCTAAATATTATGGCCACTGTGCCATTGCAATAATTAATGGGCGGCGAGATAAACAATATGTGCTCGCTACGAAATATTATATCTCTGTATATAGTTTATCGGTGATTCACAAAGGCAATTGCGATTGTAGGTGTAAGTGTCGCGAAGCAGCAATCGGCTCTCCTCGCCCTCCGGCTCTCCCCCCGCCCCGCCCTCGCTCGCTGCCGTTACGACAATATATGTCAGTAGCCTACACATCGTACGTAACAATACGAGCGTGCAAGGACAAGCGATTACTAGCCATGCAACACATTTAACGCGGTATTTAGCCAAATGACAAAGTCACTCCTCTCAGGCCACTCGCTCACTCTCTCTCTCTCTCTTCATTTATCTGGCATCTATCACCAGTGGCGGGGACTCGCGCGCGCGCGGCCACTTTCGATGACTCGACATGCCGAGGCGGCGCCCTTAGCCCACAAACCGACCGACAATGCCCTCACGATTCGCCCCGACTCGCCGGGCCCCACGTTCGACCACTTGACCGCCCCTGCCGACCAAAGCCAACGCGAGCAAACGCGGGCCCCGACAGCCCCGAACCCCCTCGCCGTCCACTCCCTCCTCGTCCGCGAATTCCTCGCCGCCGCGCTTTCCACTCCTTGTTCACGCTACATTGGCCTACGCGAGCATTAATAAAGCTTATTCTCGACTCGGCTCTACTCAGCCTGCCTTGTGCCACACACTTATTTATTAATAGGCACACGTCCCCGGAGTGCGTACATAGGCTGTGTCCAGTCCCTCTCTTAACGGTCAAGTCGCGCGAGGCCAAGTACGGCACCAAGCACGGATATTTCACAGGTGCCAGTTGCGCCGTTCTCCGGGTCCCGCGAGCTAGAGGAGCGCGATCTCCTACGAGGCCGGCCATCCCCATGCCAAGTAGTCCGAGACTCGAGATCAGTTTCATAGTTGGCGCCTTGTTATATAGGAGTAGGCTGGTGGAGCCGAGAGCGAGAGGGCTTTCGTGGTCGGGGCTTGTGGCGGCGGCGGCAGCGGCGGCGGAGGCGGCGGCAGCGGTAGCGAGGGAGCGGGAGGGAGCGGGAGGGAGCTGCGTGTATATTGAGTGGCTCGAAAAAGTGAGGCGGCCGCGAGAGTGAAAAAGAACGGCGCGATTTGTTAGGGGGACGGGGCGAGCGAGTGCACCGCCGGGGCGAGTGAGAGAGTGAGGGAGAGAGAGAGGGAGAGCGAGAGGGAGAGCGAGGGCGCGAAGAGCGCGGGGTTAGTGGGGGGTTTGGAGGGAGTGCGACGTCCGTGTCGATTTTCATCTCTCCGCGGCGGTCTTGCGCGCACACGCGTGACGCGCAGAGTCAGATCGCACGAGCGAGAGCGACGTCGGCAAGTCCGGTCGGAGCTCGGACGAATTGACGGCGACGGAGACGAGCCTGCTGCAGTGCTTGGATTCGCGCACGAGAAGGTAGATGCGCAAAGTAATAAATGTGTCAAGATGGAGAATCACACGATGGACCAATTTTGCGGCTCTAAGTTTTGGGTGAGTGGACGGGGGAGGAGGAGGAGGAGGAGGAGGAGGCGGCGTGGATTGATGGGAGACACGCGTGCGGCCGCCGAGGCGGCTATTTTGACGATCTCGTGTCGATGCTCCTGTGGCGGCTCTCTTTGTTGCATTTGTCCTTTTGGCCGTTGGTTGGGAGTGCATTGCGAGTGGCTGCGGATGCTCGGGGATTGTAATTGTCGCCTCGTGGGCATTTAAATGGTCGTGTTGTATTGGGAATTATTGTGCTGCAGCGCGCACCGTTGCTTCCCCGTGGCCAGTCGGGCCATAAGAGAGAGGAAGGAAGGAGGAGGTTTGCTTGAAAATTGTTGAAAGAGCGGGCGGGAAATGATTGGGGAGAGTCGGGGTATTGGGAGCCTTGGCTGTTGGGTGGGTGAAGAGTGGACGGGGATGGTACTTGGAGATTATTTGATGTGACTGAATTTTAATGAAATCTTTGTCAAGTGGAGGTAAGAGTTGGAGTACGGTATAGGCCGTTTGATGTCGGGTAATCGTGAGTTCTGTCGAGGAGCGTTGAGTTGATGTTTGTGATTTATTGGTTTCTTGAAATGGATGTGCTTCGATGGTTTGTGGTTGGGTTCGAAGGTGAATTTGCGGAAAGGACGGTTTCCCGGCATTGGAGCGGTTGTTACTGGGGCTTTAGGATAAAATAGTTGCAAAGTAGGGTGGTTGTATGGCAAAAGTTGTTGATTGAGTGACAGTTGGGTTTTTTTGGGTTAATAATTGAGTGTAAGCGTATTGGGTAATTGTTATTAGATTGAATTGTTTGAATTGATCAGAGGCGTTTATTAAGATTTTGAAACGAATGTCCCGACTATTTGGGTCATCTATTTACTTAGGATATTGTTTGCTTTGAGTTTGAGTCGCGCACAGTGTAGATAAAAAGATTTTAATTACAAGGTTGTATCTCGTGCCTAGGCTTTTAAAATGATATGAAAAGTTTTCATTGTCATGAGATTTTAATCTTTGATGGAAGATCGATTGGTATTGCGCCAAGAATGTTATGGTTACGATTGAACATAATTAACCTAAATTGCTTGCCACGTAGTTGAGAGTAAAAATGTTGGAAAGCTTATCTATATTTGTGCCGCTTCTAGAGAGATATTTTAATTCTTTTACATTTCATATGAGTTATTGAACGCCTTTATCAATATTGGCTGATAAATAATGTCTAAATAAATACATGTACTTTATTTAGGATAAAAACTTGTCATGGCATACGGAGAATCCAGATCTGACACCGTGTTTTCAAAAGACAGTTCTTGTCTGGACACCATGTATTTTCTTATGGACATTTTCATCGTTGGAGGCCTACTACCTCCTTAACAGTAAGAGAAAAAATATCCCATACACATGGCTGTTCGTTGGAAAATTCATACTCACGGCAGTACTAATACTGTTAACGCTCCTGGATCTGGGAAAAGCAATAAGAAATAGCTTGTCAGATGTACCAGTTTATAGCGTGGATTATACTACGCCTTGTATAAAGATCGTCACATTTGTAAGTAATCTCTTTATTACCTGCGCTTAAATGTATTTGTCTTATCTTGCTTCTGTGTTTATGAAGAGATTTCGAGTTTTAATAGACTTGTAACAAATCTTATCTACAAGACTTATCATTGACAGTGATTAATATCACATCGTAATCGGAAGGTTTAATAATATGCTTAAAAATTCTTCTTGATTTACAGCTTTTAGCCCTTATATTGCTATTTTATAATAAGGCGTATGGCATGAGAACCTCAGGATTGTTATGGATATTTTGGTTCCTCCTTGGTTTATGTGGAATTGTTCAATATAGAAGTCTGTTAAGGAAAACTTACAACGAGGTGAGCATAAAATTGCCATTACGTGCATTATATTGTTGTAATAATTGCACCATTCTTTTATTATCTCCACTGTCTTACGTACAAACAATTTTTCAGATTGACTCAATGTACGAATTTGTATCATATATGATTTACTTTCCAATAGTATTGGTACTGTTCGCACTGAATTTTTTAGTAGATGCAGAGCCCAAATTCTCAAAATATCCACCTGTAAGTATCCATTCAAAATAAGCATTTTATCGGTCGCTTATAAATGTCGCTTTCAAATTATAAATGATTTATCGAAAGTATTATATTTTCGTAGTAGTAGTAGGGAAGGAAGGAAGGCTCGTCAAATCCTCAGATAGAACTGATTAACAATAATTTCTAAACTTTAACTCAATAGGTAGATAAACCATGCCCAGAGCAGAGTGCCTCCTTTCCATCTCGCCTCACTTTTGGATGGTTTGACTCATTGGCATGGAGAGGATTCAAACATCCCTTAGAAACATCTGACCTGTGGTCTATGAATCCCGTTGATATGGCCAGAGAAATTGTACCTCAGTTTGACAAATATTGGATTAAAAGTCTCAGACAAGTCGATAAGTAAGTTTTGACACCCACCACTCGATCAAACATGGTGTCCACTTAATTTTCGCATTTAAAATGCTAAAAATTTATTCACTAAACGCGACGTTACATTATAGCGCGAATAAAATGATAGTTAGAAAAGAATCTTAAGCTCGAAATGTCGTGCGAATGTAATCATTTGGAAAATCTTTGTTGATGCCATTTTTGTATATTATAAATTTATTTGATAGTGAAGAGTGATTCACTATTACTTATGACTTAGCACTTGTAATATGTATAATGTATTTATTTGCTATCAAGACAATTTTGGATCAATCGTAAGTAATATTAAGAGATTAATACGATTGCAAATTTATTTGACTAGAATTGGCTTATATTGCGTTTTAAATGTAAAGAAAATTTTTCCAGCACACAAGGAGCTAAGGCTATGTTTAGAAAATCATCGGGTCAAGTGGATTTCAACAATGGTAAAAAAAAGAAAATCGCATCCGTTTTACTGCCGTTGTGCAAGGCATTTGGACCAATATTTCTGTTTGGCGCTATGCTTAAAGTTATACAAGATATCATGACATTCATCAGCCCTCAAATTTTAAAGTAAGCAACCTAAATTATTCATTTAAATTATAAAGTGCTCTCTAACGTACAATTGATTTGAATTGAATTTCACGCCCCGTGTATATTAATTTTATGGATTATGAGCGAGAAAGAGTATTTATTATATGAATTTGTATGTCTAATCATTGAAATTCGATTGAATTGTAGTCTATAAATAAAAAATTGAGAAAATTCTTAAAAATCATTGTTATTAGGATGAAATATTTATCAATGTTGTATTGTTCATTAGTTGATTTGCGTCAGTAGTCGGGTTACAATAAATTTTCAAAATTCATGTCATATTTATCAAACATTAACGTTTATTGCGACATTGGAGAGCAATTAGTAACATCATCATATTAAGTGCATTAATATTGATATTTTTTTTGTTTTTATTTTGACAGACTACTCATTGATTTTACATCTCATCCAGACGAGCCCATGTGGAAGGGTCATCTCTATGCAGTTTTACTCCTCCTAACAGCCGTAATTCAAACTCTGGTCTTATCTCAGTACTTTCATCGCATGTTCTTAGTTGGCTTACGTATGCGAACGGCCCTCATAGCAGCGGTTTACAGGAAAGCACTGAGAATGTCGAATGCTGCCAGGAAAGAGTCTACCGTTGGAGAAATTGTAAATCTAATGTCAGTGGATGCTCAGAGATTTATGGATGTGACTGCTTACATAAACATGATTTGGTCAGCCCCCCTTCAAATTGCTTTGGCATTATACTTTTTGTGGGACATCTTAGGACCGTCTGTTTTGTCAGGCTTAGCTGTAATGATAATTTTAATACCTGTTAATGCGTTGCTTGCCGGGAAAGTGAGAAATTTACAAATAAAACAGATGAAAAATAAGGACGAAAGAGTGAAATTGATGAACGAAGTTTTAAGTGGAATTAAAGTTTTGAAATTGTACGCCTGGGAGCCATCGTTTGAAGAACAAATCTTAAAGATAAGAAACAAAGAAATTAAAGTACTTAAAGACGCTGCGTATCTCAATGCCGGAACAAGCTTTATATGGTCTTGTGCCCCCTTTTTGGTAAGAAAATTCTTAATCGTGATCTTGCTAATCAGAAAAATTATTTTATTAATTCACTCGGTATAATAGGTGTCACTAGTATCATTCGCAACATTTGTATTGATCGATGAAAATAATGTATTGGATAGTTCGACGGCGTTTGTTTCTCTTAGTTTGTTCAATATTTTAAGATTTCCATTATCCATGTTACCAATGATGATTAGCAATGTAGTTCAAGTAAGTTCACCATATATTAATGTCCTTAGGGGCTAAATAGAACTAAATTATTATTCATATGAATTATTCGTTAAAGGCATCGGTCTCTGTAAAGCGTATCAACACGTTTATGAACTCTGAGGAATTAGATCCCAATAATGTACAACACGATCAATCTGAAGGTAAAAATAATTTTAATGTTGCAACATTAGATTCACCGTATAAAATGCTTACAAATTTTAAATAATATTACGTGTTTCAGTGAATCCACTAATCGTAGAGAACGGTAACTTTTCATGGGATTCGGAGCAAATAGAGAAGCCTATATTACGAAACATCAATTTACAGATCAAAGAAGGGCAATTGGTTGCTTTAGTAGGAAGCGTTGGTTCGGGCAAGAGTTCCTTGATATCCGCACTTCTTGGAGAAATGGACAAACTAAGTGGCCGAGTCAATACAAGGGTAAGAATTTTGTTGTATTTATTAAAAAGCATCGTATAGTCAACGCATAAAAATATTTTCAAAATATTACATTTGTAAATGTGCACAAATTTGTAAAAACTTCACTGAAAGCAAAGGACGAGCTTGTTTAATATTCATTACATTTATAATATCATAATAAGTATGTCCAATGAGTTTAAGCGAAATGTTCAACGCGTTAATTTATTTAGTGAGAGCGAAGAATAACAAACATCCAGTGTTACTTGCAGTAAAAATGCAATAATTTACATTTATGCCAACAATATACATTTATTCCCGTAAAATTGTGATAATTGGCAAGCATTGTTTTCCCTATGATATTATACCCTAATGAAAATATATTTGAAATTGCAGGGATCGATAGCCTATGTTTCTCAACAAGCTTGGATCCAGAATGCCACTCTTCAAGACAACATCCTCTTTGGGAAATCTCTTGACAAAGTGTTATACAATCGTGTTATCGAAGCGTGTGCACTGAGTCCAGATTTGAAAATGCTACCAGCCGGCGATCAAACGGAAATCGGTGAAAAAGGCATAAACTTATCTGGCGGCCAGAAGCAACGAGTCTCACTGGCAAGAGCAGTTTATAACAATTCTGACATTTACTTCCTTGACGATCCTCTTAGTGCGGTGGATTCTCACGTTGGCAAACATATTTTTGAGAATCTCATTGGACCACGCGGCCTCATGAAGAGAAAAACCCGAGTTCTTGTTACTCACGGCATAACTTACTTACCGGAGGTTGATAACATTGTCGTGCTAAAGGATGGGGAAATAAGCGAAAGTGGCACTTATAAAGAGCTTTTGGAGAAGCGCGGCGCCTTCGCCGACTTTTTAGTACAACACTTACAAGAAGGTACATATTACATCGGAGCAATATCCGCTTTATTATTCTTTAATTCACTGAAATTTAAAAAGTTCGTAAATTTAACTAACGCATAAATATATTTTTCATGGGTCTAAGTTGGAAATCGTAAGTTAATAAAATAATTATCGTCTAATTTATCGAACGATATTACGTGACAATATCGTAAATATTTTTCTTTTACTTTCGAACCCAATAACGTTAAATAATTAGCTCTATGTCTAATGGACAATATTTTGCCGTAGAAATGATCATGTTTGGCTTTTTAAATAATGCTTTCCATTTCTTTCACTATTCTTTCTAAAACAGCAGTGTTTGTCCAATTTCATTAATCGTCCTGTTTGTAACATAGTTTAATGAAGGATCTTGATTAATTTAATGGTCACTAAAAACTCGACTTTTATAAATTACAAATGATTTACGATGAAATTGATTAATGGCGTTAAACTTATAAAAGACGTGAAAATCACCTTACCGACATATCAAAAAAATTTCTTTGGTCCTTTCAACAAGTTCACTATTTTACTTTTTTACTTTATTATTTAACAGCTTGATTTATTTCAGTGGAATTTCATTCAATAAGCGGTAGATTTGTTATGGGTTTTTGTTATTAACAATTTTAATTTAGAAATGTATTAACAAATGAAAGTAATAATTGGCAAACAGCAAGCATTTTATCAATAACGAGGGTAATTAGATGAATATTGTTTAATTAATTTGGAAAGTAATAAGGTGCATCGACAATGATTTTCGATTACTTAAAAACGAAATATAAGATAAGAAATATAGATAGGAAACGAGAGGGTATAAATAGATTTGAGGACAAGTATTGAAATAATCTATCACCTATAATTTTGACAAATTAATAATATTACAGTGTCAAATAAATTAACGAAAAACATTTCGTGATTGTATTTAATTGTTTGTGATTCTGTTAAAAAAGATTTTACGTAAAATTACAAATCTCATACATTTGATTATTTTATCAAAGTATTAGTGCGTCTTATGAGTAGTGAGCATTTTTACGAATTCTAATTTAATTGTTAAAAAACTGATTTTTTTCTTCATAATTTGTCTATACAGAGAATAAATAATTTTTTACTTCGAATGTTACAATTGTCGTTACGTTGAAAAATAGTTTCAGTTATTTGCTGATGAATGAAAATTTTAAAAGAATTTGCCAATATAAGCATGTTGTATCAAACAGATGCACTTTTGTTAAAAATTTCAATCTATATAATGATTTATATAATTAATCATTAATACCGTTATATCATTCAAGATCCTTACGTACATAGAGTACAATATCTTAAATAAAAATAGATTATATGTTTATGCATGGCCATTAGTTTGACCTTCGATTTAATTCAATTTATACCCTTTTCATGTTCTCAAGAACAATATCTTTATGTGTCCCCGAATTCTAATTTATAACAGTGAAATCGGAAGAGGAAAGCACCGAGGACTTATTGGAAATTAAGCAGAGGCTGGAAAATACAATTGGCAGCGAGGAATTGCAGCAGAGGATTAATCAAGCAAAAACCAGAGTTTCTGGCAGTAACAGTGAATCTGGTTCAATAGCAGAAAGACGATCGTTAAATGGATCCTTGCATCGGTAATTTCAAGTCATACAAGTTATTTTCAGTCGTTTCTATTTACGTATGCCATAATTATAGTCTGCAAAAAAAGTTTCGCTTAACTCGCTTAACAATTAAAATTATCAGCACAAACATTACCGAAAAAAAAAAAAAAACCTTAACACCTTTTCCACAATTACAGACAACACTCGATAGATAGTCAACAGTCAGGAAGTCCTTTAAGAAGTAACAGTATAAAGGACAAAGAGCAGGTTCAGTATAAAACTGGAGAAAAATTAATAGAAACGGAGAAGGCCGAGACCGGCAGTGTAAGTATAAAATTTTTAATACCTTCACCAACCATGAAATTTATTTCTCTTCTTGCCGTGAAAAATTAAAGCCTTGAGATCCTGATAACTTTCGTTCTAGGTTAAATGGAAAGTCTATTCTCATTATTTGAAATCGATTGGGTGGTTCTTGGCTGGATCTACCATCATCATGAATGCGATTTTCCAATCTTTTAGTATTAGCTCGAACGTGTGGCTGAGCTTGTGGTCGAATGACAAAGGCATGGTTGCCAATGAAACAATCGATACTTCCAAACGTGACATGTACCTTGGTGTATACGGTGCTCTGGGCTTGGGTCAAGGTACGTCATTAAAAGTTTCACTTCTCATTTGATTTTTTAATCATTATAACGAAATTTTAATAGAAGTGAGTAGCTAACTTTACCATATGCCATTTAAAATAAAATAAAATAATAATAATAATAACGATAATGATAATGATAATGATAATGATAATGATAACGATAGTGGTAATGATAATGATAATGATAATGATAATGATAATGATAATAATGATAATAACGATGATAATAATAAATATAAAAATAGTGATAATTATTATTTTATTTTTTTAATAAATAATCATTTTAATGTTAATTTTTATCTTAAAAAAGTAAAAGTTAACAAAGGTATTTTTAATTTATAATTGCAGATGACAACTATTTTCTTTCTTTTTCTTTATTTTTTTCTTTTTTTTTTTTCCTTTTCTATTTATTTTCTAGTTGCTATAGATAGTATTTATATTGAAATTGTGCTTACATAATCTGTTAAAAAAGAAAGTTTTTACATGGTTCTAATTAATATTTTACTTAATATAAATATACGTCAACACTTTTAAGTACTTAATTTTAATTATATATATACATATATATATACATATGCGTATATATGCACGTATGTGTATATGCGTATGTGTATGTGTATATATATATGTGTTAATTAAGTAACAAATTCAGCAGCAAGCCTAACAATGAAATTCACGTAACCCTTTTGAAAGTTTATATTATCGTGTGAGAACCTTGTGTACTGTATTGAAAAAATTATCACTAGTGGTGCGCTGTTATTTCAATTTAAATATAATAGAGTACTGTGCATTTGTTAATAATATACTAATATTTTAAACTAGGGAAAGTGTTGTTTGCTGTGTCTCTATAAGAAGCTTAGAATCTCATGATTTTTATTATTTTCAATGCTGTAATTTGAGAGATATCTCTTACCATTAGAATCACACTCTTTACAATTAATTTATTAGTTTTTTCAAATATCTTATCGATGCATGCCATATCCCATTATAAATGATACAAACACCCATTACCACACTAATTACATGCAACACAATATTAATAAGTTATTTGAATTTTTATTGGCAATGTAATGTTACTCTAGTAAGATCTTCGCGGCCATGTGTCAGTCGTCCATGTGCGCCAATAAGACATTGAATAAAATTCAAAGGCAATTATCCTTACCTTAATGCTTACTACTACTACATTACAATTACTATTGCATTGTCTCCAATCACTTACAAGACAACAGAGTACATTTATTTTCCCTTCAAAAGTATTGTTGCTGTTTAATAGGAGCGTATTGTTGTAATGAAGCTTGCTCATAATAATACAATAACACGTGGCTTGTACATTAATAAGCAGCCATAAAGAGTCGACCTTTGTATTCAATTTGCCGCGCCAAAATACAACCAAGATTATTTAAGATTTACGCAATATGTAAATTGACAATAAATTTCAGTGATTTTTGTGCTCGTTGCGCAATTGACGATGGCTATCGGCTGTCTCCGTAGCAGTTGTCTACTGCATTGCAGGTTATTATTTGGCATACTACGATCTCCGATTGGATTCTTTGATACCACTCCATCAGGCAGGATCTTAAATCGTTTTGGAAAAGATGTTGACGTTATAGACAACGTGTTGCCGCACAACATTAAAGCTTGGTTATTTTGTCTAGCCTCGGTACGTGGGACTTTCATAGATCTCACACAAAGAGAGTTTGAAGTTTTTTTTTTTTTTTTTTTTTTTTTTTTTATAATTTTAAGCAGCTCTACAAGAGCAATAAGTATAATGGAAGAGAAAAACTATTGTCTAAGTAATATTGTAAAACAGTGGCGTAAGTGACAATTTTTTTTTCTTTTTTTTTTTCCATACAAGTTATGAGCGGTTATTGGAAAAAGCGCATTGTAAAAAGTTATCTGAAGTTCAATTGAAATTGCAATTTTTTTACGCGCAATCGTATATGTGGACTTGGAGTAATGTGACAATATTTCCTTACTTTTCTGAGAAAAATGAAAATAATAATTTGCAAACAATGGTCCACCAATTAGTACAAGCATAAATAAAACTTTTCATAATTTGCCAAATTGATTCGATTGCACAATGAATAAATACATAACGCGGATTTTAAAACACGTAACATAAATTATAATTTTCACGTACGCATGTATATTCATACTACATATTATGTTATATATACATATATACATACATATATATATATATGTATATATAATTTAATATTACTAATATACAAATAATGCATATAATCTAACGTGTACATACATATATATATGCTAATTTAATAACATGCATTGTAACACGCACATATTTACACAACTATAACATAAGATGTAATTTAATATTCCCAATATATATATATATATATATACGTATGCATATATATATATATTAATTACTAATATACATGCACGTGTGCACGCGCGCGCCTTTGCACACCCACTCACACACTTCCAACAAACAAACAAACACACACGCACACGCACACACAGAGACAGACATCCACCATAAGCACACACAATTACATGTATTAACACGTGTGCAGTACTAACAGTATTATTATTAACACCAAATGCACGTAGTAGTATTCATATGCAGCGCACAGCACAATTCACGAAATTGAAAATAGTTGATGGTAATCGTAAGTGATTATGACAAATTTACATATAGTTTATGTATAGTAATTTATATATATATATCTAGTATTTTATTTTATTATGATTTTTGTTGATGTAATCAAGTATATCCGTGTTATTATTCTTGCTTCTATTTATAATGACTGATTTTTTTTTAATTTTTAGGTATTTTTAATACATTATTTAAAATTTATTTAATCCTAGTCAGCCATCGTCACTTTGCACACTACATATAATTTTAGGCATGGCCAACTTCGTGATGACGTTAGCCCTAGCAATTGGATCTATAATTGCTTCCAAAGGAATTTTCATGCATTTGATAAATAATATTCTTCGCAATCCGATGTCATTTTTTGACACCACTCCTAATGGTCGTATTCTTAATCGACTTAGCAAAGACATCGATATCGTTGATAATGTTTTACCGATCATTCTACGTATGTGGATCACTTGTTTTTTCTCGGTATGGAATTATTATGATCCGCTCCTTTTAATATATAGGAAATGTTTAATATTGTTATCGCGGCAACGATAATCAATAGAATGTAAAAGAAAAATTTCGTATCTTTAAATAAAATATATGAAATGTTAAAAATATTTCTTGGTTTTTTTTTTTTTTTTTTTGTATTTTTGTCTTTTGTTTGAAAATTTTTATTGTTTTTTTTTTATTTTGAAGTTTTTAATTTTAGATTTAAATTTGCTTTATATCGCGTTGATTGAAAAGGAATGTACAACAAAGTCTTTCTTATTATTATTATACGAATAACAAGTTTAAAACGTTAAATTATTTTATGGCATTACATCAAGTCACGACGAGCTATGTATTCCAATTTTTTAAAATATAATAAGCCATTTGTATGCATTCACAATTACGTAATATTAAGACTGTTGCAATTCAATTTTTAGGATTAGGAATACTATATTAAATAGGAATAGTCGCATTGCTTGCAACAGAATAAAATCATATAACTTCGGGATTACTTCAGTGTGACGAGTTATGAAATGGCGAATGTTTGAGAATTTTATGTTTTCTTGCAAATAAGTAACAGCTCAACGGAATGACAAATTTTATCTATTTTATTTTACATTGACTTGAACAATACAAAAGCTTTTACAATATTAACGTTGAGTTATTGAATTGCTCGCGAATGCCGGCATATAAACTAAAGGTAAGATGGATCGAAAACGAATTAAATAGTCAAATATACAAAGATTGCTCTATTTTTCTAATTTTCAATGTAGTGAAAGATTAGAATTTAGAATTTAGAATCACGTTTGCCGTTAAAAGAATAATTTGCCAAACGATCCAAACATGTTATCATCAAAGTTTATTCGCCTTTTATTCGCCTTTTATTGCCTTTTATATATGGAGTTAAAGAAAAATGGTGAAAATTTTAAATTCGTCACGGTGGAATGATCCCGCGAGTGCCTATTTAAACTTGTCGTTTCTTATAATAGTTATGTCAATTAAATACACGGCATATTACTGAACAAGAAATGGAAAAAAATTATGACTAATGCAATGAAAATTGTTTTGAAAGGTAAAAGAATGAAAATATTCAATCGTCAAAATACAATATTTGTGCTTACGAAATGCTAAAATTTTCAAGTACATTTATTATTTACACGCACGGCCGGTTGCAGATAAAAATAAAAGTTTCATGGATATAACAAGTCCACAAGACATTTTAAGAATGTTGCTTATGTGAATAATATGTTTTTACTGTAGATAAGCAGTTTTCGTCAATAGTTGCAAAGTATTCTTCTGTTACATTTTTAATAATCTGCCTTAATCATTTTTTTTTCTTTCTTTGTTACATTAAGAATAATGTTATAAAAGGTTTTGTATCGTAAAATTTAGAAACAACAATGAGTAAATGTATATTTCTAATCAATTGCCTACTGATTTTGTTTGTTGGGTATTCTATTAAACGCTCTTGGCACAACATTTTGTGTGTGTGTGTCTGTGTGTGTGTGTATGTGACAATTTCCAAGGGTACATTGTCTTCGAAAGAAATGACAATTGATAAAAGTCTTTTACTTTAGTAAGTGTCATTTAAAATAAATATATTAGCTAAGCAACCAAGACATCAAGTTAATATATTAATTTGAATACAGTACTATATGTAAAGTAATTATGTAAAGTAAAGTATGAATAAGCCCGAGTGTGCAAATAAAATGCTTGACTGTGTAAATTGTGTAACGATAATGCATCATTAAGTGTTACGTAAAGCTTGGGCAAAATTGTCAATAGCGATGCTACACATTATCAATCAATTATATTATTGCACACATTTAAGTAGCCAAAATCTTCATGCTGTGGACCTTTTTTTTTGTTTGGAAGGTGAATGGGGTGTGTGGGTGGATGGTGGCTGGGAAGGCTGGAAGTGTAAGAGGGGGGTGGGGGGCCGAAGAACAAATTTTTGTGTGCTAGAGGTGATGGGTTTTTGAGAAGTCAGTGTTGTGTTAACAGTATTGAGCGCGTGTGTGGGGGTTGGTGGTTGTGGGTTGTGGATTTGGTGGTTGGGGGGATGGGGAAGGGAGGGAGTGAAAGTATGTAAAAGAGGGAGGCTGGAGAACAAATTTTTGTGTGCTAGAGGTGATGGGTTTTTGAAAAGTCAGTGTTGTGTTACAGTATTGAGCGTGGTATGTGCCTCGTTCTCGGTGCAAATTGGCACTCTGAGGTCGTCCGCTGTGATGTTTCGTGAGGCGTTGCACAACACGTTTCGGGGCCCTATGTCCATGTTCGACACGGTGCCAGTCGGTCGTACTCTGAGTCGCTTTGGCGCAGATATAGATACCATGGATAACAGGCTTCCGATGTCGCTTACGCAGTGGCTTTCCTGTTTATTTAGGGTAAGCTACGTTCGCCTATTGTTCGGGATTGCCTTAAGAATGAGCTTCATACGCACGTGTGCGCGCGCGCGCGCGTGCATATTTATGCATACGTATATACATATATACATATATATATATATATATATACATATACGTATAGATGTAGATATATGCGTATCGCGCGCGCGCGCGCACGCACACACATGTGTATATATATGTATATATACATATAGTGTGCGTGTGGGTGTGTGCGTTTGTATACGCACACGAGGAAAAAGAAATTCCTGTAAAAGTTTCTTGAGCTACGTTAAGCTTCAATGTGCTAATAAACTTGCAAGGATGCATCCATGTCTCATGCTTTAAGATTCTGTTAGTTCTGTCATGATCAGGGCTCGCTTTTATGTGGTGCATTTTATATTCGCTTTAAAGCACTTTCATCAATTCACAATCGTTAATTCGGACGTCAAGGCGTACTACGTCGTACGTGAAATTATTATATCAATTCATTCAATTTTTAGCCAATGTCGACATGCCATGGACATATATTTATTAAAATCTCTCATTAATGGACATTAGTGTCCTATTACTTGTCACATTTTAATGCTTAATTTTACATTACGTACTAACAATCATTGAAGGATTAACTTCGTCCCTGATTATGACACATCCTGTGGATCTTGATGAATGTACTGCTATGAAAAATTTTGAACAGAAGTATACAAAGCAACTATACTAACAATAATCTTTCGAAATTTTAATGACTTATGGTTGTCAATTAGATTTATCGTTTTGAATTTCTCATTGCCAAAGCTTAAGCTTGTTAATGGTTTTTCAAAGTATCTTTCAACAATTTATTTTACTAATACTAATTTTTGCAAATGAAATGAAATGTGCTCGATTCTTTCTTACTTTTTTTTCTTTCTCCTTTTCTTTTTTATTTTTTTACTTCATTCTATCTAAAGCAGTCGGTTATTGATTAAGGAGGGCAGGTAAATTAATGTGACGTTCATCGATTACTTGCCAACTCTGTAATCTGATCGGTTAAGCATCTACAATTAAGAATTCGAGTCGAGGTCCTTATAAAGCAATGACGGAACATTAAATTTGTATGAAACGCTTATTTAGAAAGATTGCAAAATTAAAATTAAAATCTTACTCAAACACAGGAATATCTGAATTTCCGCAATTTTCCTCCAAAATGTAATAGTCGTAGCTTGACAAGGCTTATGCTCTTTCAGATTATGCAAGAACAATTGCACAAGTAATAATAGGCGGTAATCACAATACGCGTATATATTATATGCACATATAAATATATAATTTTTTCATAAATTTTCGTATACTTTGATTAAGTTATGCAGAATGAAAGAACGAATGTAGACTTTAGCGAAACTTTAGTCAATAATAAATTCAAAACTATAATTCACGAATGATGATTTTGAAAATGAAATTAATTGATAAAAAAAAAAAAATTGAGCCGACAACATAATAATAAAACGACGATGACGACGACGACGACGACGACGACGATGATAACGATAATGATGATATATTAAATATAGTATGTAAAATGAAATTATTTTTGCGTTATTGTAATGCCTACGAGTGACATGTCAAAAATATTTCTTATTGTGGAAAATCGAGAAATTCGTTGGAATCAATTAAGGACACAATTATACAACAATGTTTAAATGGTCATGGTCAGCTAATAGAAAGTTACTTGCTTATGCTTGAACATGTATCTCTCTCTCTCTCTCTCTCTCTCTCTCTCTCTCTCTTTTTCTCTCTCTCTCTCTCTCTCTGTTATTTACACTTGATTACTGACATTCGTATGCCTTTATTATTAAGTTTCTTCCAGCTCTTACAAAGTTTTGCTTAGAGAGTATCCATGCTGCTTAACTATTTCATTGAATATCAATGACATAAAAGAACACGCATCCTTTGTTATATAAGCCATTAAGGCGTAAACATGTACAATATAGTCAAATTACCACGACAACAATGAACAATTGGGCTTGATTTTAATGGCCAATTGATGAATTGCCACATCCAATTATTATTGTTGTCATTAAAGTTAAGAGTGGACGAGAAATCACGCGTTCGAGGTCTAAAGTAAACGTTAGTGCTTGGAATTTGCCGCCACCGCAGCTAGGAGACAATAATAATTCCATTGCATTTGACGTGACTTTTATGAGAATGCAATAGTTTACGGCTAATAATATCTTGGGACACGTAGAAGCTCCGAATAATTGAGTAATAATCGTAGTTGGACTTTTATATCTCGTTGCTATTCAATGAGCTTTGTTAAAAGTTTGTTATCTCTCACGACATTTCTCCCTTGCTTTCCTTTATTAGCAGCGATGTAAGAAGGATAGCATGCCACAGCAAACTTCACCCCCTGCAGAACGCAATCTAACCTTAACGATTAACGATTAACGAATAATGAATCAATCACGAAAGCGAAAGAGCACCAAGATATCGTGTAAATATATTTTGCATGTTTTGTGCCAGCCATTGTTTACTGGGTCCGGAGGAGCAACTTTATTTCTTTTACTTTTTT
>JAPYYT010002882.1:0-26318 GCA_030522565.1 Ceratosolen corneri | reverse complement strand
GGAGTGTATACAGTCAAGCAGGTGAAATCCCTATCAATAGGCCGTATATTCAGATAAAGTGAGTTCACGAAAGCTAGGTAGAGGATACCTCGACAAGTAGCAATAAATTTCATCATTAAAATATTGAATAAATACAAAAAATGCTTGAATTTTTTATGTGACCACAATGCACTTTAACATAAAATTTTCACAATATTAGCCTTCTATTTATTCTGACGCCTTTTTAATTTTATAAGTACTTTAAAATCATAATATATTATCTATTTATTATCTAATAAATTAAAATTATTTTGTATGTACATACCAGCATTAATAATCAAAATTAGTATTACCATAATAAATAGAACTTTATTTAATTAATAGAACTTATTTCTAAAATTGTTGCAGATTTCAAAGACTATTTCAGGTGTCGTCTATCAAAATAATCATATATTTTTAATTAAAAGTATGAAAATGACAATCCAAATTACTTGTATCTCATGAAATGCAATTTTCGAGTTTACAAATTTCGTAATTTAATTTACTAATTTAATTTAATTTATGGACTTAATGATATTCAAAAGCTTCACTACCTTCGTGGATGACTAGAAGACGAATCGTTCAGAGTATTGAGTGGATTTTGTATAAAAGGAGACGCCATATATCCATCTGGGAAATTATTAAACAATATTTAAAAAAGTAAAAAATTCGATACTCATTCCAACTTGAAAATTGCCGTTTCCACATTAAATACTACAGAATTCAAGACAAAATCATTAAACTCATTACTTTATTCAGCAAGGAATTCAAGAACTAGATTCAGAGAGTTCTCAAATACACGTATACTAGCAGATTTAACAGTTATTTATGAGAAATCTTAATATTTTGATCGTTATGTTAGTTATGTTAGTATTCACTTCAATGCATGTTATACGCCATCTACATCTAACAACCAAAACCTCCTCACATTATGTCTATGGTTTCGACAAAGTTAGTTTAACCAAGACTAAAGAATTGGTAACGATTATGCTATAGATAATATACTGGGTGTCGATATTTACGGACGAATAATCAAACTAAATGCTATCATTCATTCTAAAGTTATGCCTACATCCCAACTTTCAATTTTTGGCTGACTGGTCTTAGGACCATCTTTTAGTAAACAACAATCAACGTATCAGATTAGAGTATATTATGCATTGGAAATTAGAAAACTGCCATCCAGTATGACTCCCTAAATATACTCTAAATGAACAATTATTTAAAGGGCATTTCAAGAACACTTTGACTCTTGTGACTCTTCGAGACGGTACATTTTTCTAATTTTAATTAAATCACCTCCCAATAATCGTAAGGATTCATAAGGAGATTAGGATTTATAACATATTCTTTGTATTGATATGGAAGGTAACGAAGTATCATTTCTCTTAACTATAGTCACGTGTAGAAGTAAGAACTAGTAATAACTACTACTACTGTTAAGAACTACAGCCGCACCATTCTTGGCAGTAAGAACTCGACTCCAATTAGTTGAAGACTAGCGGGCCAAATATCCTCTCGCCATACCACTCATATAACAAGGAAGGTTAGTTGATGACATTTCCAGTGGTACAGATTCTCCGTAGCAATTAAAAGAAATTACTACACAGTTAAGAAATCTGTGCATGACGGGATGCTTTCCATTAGTAACATGATACGCTGCACATCAGGACGTAATTACAGCATTGAATGAGACATCTACGAAGATAGAATAGTTTCGTTAGAAATTATAAGAGTTTTTTATTCTTTAGACTTTGTATCTTCTATAATTATTAAAACTAAAATTATTTTACAGACGTTATTGCGGAAGAAAGTATCCTGGAATGAAGCACTACCGACTGACTTAACCATGGAATAGATAGGTATCAGAAATAAGTTCGACGAATTATCAAAGATCTCCATTCCACGTTGGATCAAGACATGAGCCCCTTTAGCAAGGAAATTACATGATTTTTCTGGTGCCTCTGAATTAGCTATGATCGCAATAGTATATATATCTGCCCAGTATGATAATGAGACAAGAGTATAAAACAAAGGTCGCTCCACTTAAGTGTCTCACGGTACCAAAACTGGTGTTGACAGCAGCATTATTATTCGCAAAACTTATGATTTACGTTCCGGCCACATCCAAGGCAACGTTCATGTAGACGTAAAAGCAACGTAAGGGCAACGTTCATGTAGACGGATTCCTATGTAACTTTGACATGGGTCAGATCCCAAACAGGTAACAAACTAAAAAGACTTTATTAAAAATAGGTTTATATAGATTCACAAACCGTGTCCTGACGCACATTTAAATTATATCCCTGAGAAGTCTAATTCAGCAGACTGTACCTCTAGACGAATTTCTCTAAAGTAACTTAAGGCTACCAAATTATAGTGATGAGTATCGTCATCGGTCCCAACTAAGGAATTGTGTCCAATTTAACTGCAGATCAAGGATAATAGAAGCATGGAAGGGCTCGAAGATGCGTCCCATTATTAATTACGTTGCGACAATCAGATTACCATTGGGACATCATATATAGATACTCTAATCTGAACAAACTTATTAAAATTATTGCTCATTGTTGAATTCTGTGTTGAATAGGTTTAGGATATTATTATTAAAAATGTATTAGTAAGTAGTTGAGTTACCTTTGACAAAGTAGTAATTAATTAAGAATTTGTAAGCTTAATTTGAATGACGGCAGTGAATAAGTTGTGCTTTTAATTAAGCAAAATTATAAATAAGTATATATCTTCGATCTTCCTGCTTCTTAATAAGTGGGATGTTAATACATCTAAATAATTCTAATTATATTCTATATCTAAATAATTCTATATATATATTAGTTATTGAACTGTCCATTGCTTGTTGAGAGAAGATTCTTTATGAGGTACGTACGTTTAGTGATTGCGCGCTTCTTACGTGAGCGGTTTTGAAAATAAATATATCTAAACTCACATAAAATATATTATTATACTACCCGTTGCTCAAAAAATGTCAAGCAATACGATTAATGTTTTCTTTTAGTTATTTTAAAAGAATTATCGTGGAAACTGCAGCCTTGCTTGATTTAATATTATGTACTTATGAACCAATCAAGTACAATAATGAGATTAATACTGTAATATTTGAGGTGTAAGAAGTAACTGTCGTATTGTCCGTGCGTCCGTATTTATGTAGGCGGTCACTTCTTCGTTTTTCTTAGATAAGGTTTATAGGTTTAAGGTTTATGGTTGTCCATTAATTTTGATTGGTGAATTTAAATACGAAGAGTTTAAATTATCAAGGCGGGAATTATAAAAGAGAGGTAAGCTACATAGTTGGCAAGTGTGTACAATGACATTCAATTGAATTACTATTTACAAGTTTTATCGGTTATAATACACTCGCACTATATATAACACTTTCAATCATGGAAATATTAATGTAGAGAGCTCCGATATCAAACTGAATCTCGAACAATTATGATTCCGCATTTATATAATTTCAATTTTTTCGTAATAAATTAACTTTTTATATAATTACATAAAGTGTACGTAACCTTTAATGAAATATATAGGTTATATATTATATATATTCGGGTTCGTATCAAATTCGTGTATATATATATATATATATATATATATAAATTTTATAAGCCTTACAAAATAGCAATCATAATTTCATATAATTATAATGCTTTAGTTTATTGAATTATATCAAACAAAAATAGTATTGCTTATTTTTATAAGGCAAATTTTATAAATAATTTTGTCTTATAATTGATTAATAAATTATAGAAAAATTATTGTTCAATTATAATCTACTCAATACACAAACTTAAAAATAATAAGTTAGTTAAGTATATTTTTAATAAATGTTCTTAATAATGTGTAATTTAAAATATATGATAAATAATAATAATTAACAATAAATAACAATGCCTGCATTAAAAGTAAATGTACTGAAATATTAATGAACTACTGAATTATAATATTTTGGCGAAAAAAATAATTTACATGTTTAGCATAATGATATAAAATATTTTATAATCTATTTTATTTCATTCGTATATTTTATTCTACACTCATAACAAATGAGTTTAAATTTCAACGTTATTAATATTTCATTCTAACCGTCATTTAATTTAAAAACATTTAATTTCATATATGATTTAAGATCATACAAATGTTTTGAGCACTTCGTAAAGTGCAGGAAATTCTAATTTTATTTTTATAATATTAGTTTTTTATAACGTACGGTATATTAGTTTAGAAAATGATACATATTTCATTAATGGAATAACAACCAGAAATTCATTATGCAATTCATCAGTACATTGCACTTGAATTTGGTATTCAGAATTCAAAATTTTCAGAAGTTTCAAATCCAGAGATTGGTATACACAAAAATTATTGTCATTCCTCCCTTTCGCTTTCATCATTTACCTGTAGCTCATTCTTTTCTTGGTAATATCTTTTCTTTACCTCATTGTAGACACCAGTACATTATATCAACAAGTACAACGAATTGCACGTACTATTCACCCGACAAGTATGCGAAGTACTCGCGAATATGAAAAAAAACATATACCTGTAGCAGCGATTTTATAATACTCGTGACTCGTCGAGATTCGTGACTGCGCGGTTACCTCTGTAGCGACGAGGTTACGACCTCCTACGGCGTGGCATCGATTGCAAGCCAACAGTCTACAATTCTCTTGTCGCACGAGAATCGCGTATTTCGTTGATACAGACGTGTATACATTGTCGAGAAATCGCGATGGACTTTTTTAGCTTTCAAATAGAGGAAAGCTGTGCTACAGGAGTTTATAAACGCAGTTGGAATTTTTTATCTATATATGTCAATTATATTAAAATAATGTTCATTTTGAAGGTCAATAAGATGGGATTCATAGTTCTTTTTTAATCTATTTTTCAATGCAAATTTCTGAAATATTCTGTTTGTATATAGTTTATTCTTCGAAGATTATACTATTTAAAGTTAAATTATTATATGAAGCAGTTAAATTTTAAATCTAAGTAATCAAAAGTAATGTAAAAAATACATATATTATACAACTAATATGTTATATCTTATATAACAATAAAATATATAAAATAAATAAACATCTTCAATAAACGAAACATTAATCAGTCTTCAGATATGTTTTACTGTGTATATTCTTTCTATATCTATTACTCCGTAATACTTTTTGTAATAATACATTGATGCTATCACTTAATGCAGATGTTTTGAACACAGAAATGTACTAAGTCATATATACATTCATATGGGTGTACGCGCCCGAGCAGTATCTAAAGCGAAGGGCGTGCATCGTTAGACCTGTGAAAATATTGACAGAAAGCGACCGTCTAGAGTTAATTAAACTCGCGCTAACAAACAAGAGAATCTTTCTGTTCCTGTCTTTCTTCGATTAAACTTCTCCCCTTTCTCTTCTCTTGTCTTCTTTCTATTTATAACTCATATATTCTCAACTTTTATTATCACTTTACTTTACCTGAGCAATCGAAATAGTATTTCTGAATACATCAATAGATAAACTGTAGGTTTAAAAAATTTGCTTATAAAATAATCTTCTCAATATAAAAAATTTGTGTATATACTAAAACAAAACATTACATATTTATTATTTAAATAATAAACAATTTATAAATATTTTAAGCGCTAAATGAAATTAAATCATTGCTTTATTATGTAAAATAAATTTCTTTGTGAACTGTGATTAAAATTCTCATAAAAGCATTCATATTTTTTTAAATAATTCCCATTACAATATAATATTAAAATAAAAATCGTTTATTCAAAAGCTTTGCAATTAATTAAAATAATTATTATATTTTATAAATAAAAATTAGAAACACTTAAAAATAAAACAAAGTTAGTGTTCAATTGATAATTATTCTATTGATTATATATATTTATAAAAAATATGAAATAAATGAAAAAATATATAAAATATGAAATAAAAATTATTACACAAATGAAAAATATATAAAATATTATATAGAAAATATTAACAAATATTAAAATATATAAGATATTATAGAAAAAATATTAATTAAATACAAAAATATATTAAATATTATATAAAAAAATATTTTTAAAAGTTAACTATCTCTAATTAGAAATAAAATAAAATAGTTGTAATAATGTTGTTAAAAAATTAATGGTTATAGTAGTCCCATATTTTATAATTTTCTTTAATATCTAATTGTTATATAGTATTTATATACATAAATATATACATAAAAGCATTAAATTATTTTATAATAATTCGTTTTACAAATATTGCATATATGATTTAGGATACGAAATAGTAAAATTAATTGACAATATCTTTGTATACATAAATGTTTAATTTAAAAAAGTAAACATAACTATATACTTATTCAATGATTGTAAGTAAAAATAGTTTCTGTGTGAACTGTTGTTTGATACCGCAGAAAAAACAAAAAATGTAAGTAATTTTGAATTTGACATATTTTGACATAAAACATATTTTTAAATAAAAAATATGCTGTATACTCAATAAAATAAAATATATTATTGAATAATATTTCTTATTGATCATTGTATATATAAATTGTTATATGTAGAGAATTAAAAAATTTACTGACTCATAAAGTACTGTATAAACATAAGATTATTACACTTATCAATATAAATTAATCTATAAAATGTAAATATAAATATAAAATACAAATAAAATATCATAATTATAATAATATTAAGAATAAAAAATACAGAATTAAATCTTTGAAAAGTATTTCTTTAAAAGTTATTTTTTAGTAAATTTCTAAAAATTAACGCGATGAATTAATTAAAATAACATTTCTATTATATGAAAAAATAAGTTATGAAGAATATAATCTCTTTATAGTAATTATTAAATTTTACTGCCTGTGTAAAGTTTCTATTGCCATTAATTTATAATCTAACAATGAATTTGCAACATAATAAAGCAATTTAAAAAATTAAAAAATTTATATGAACTGAAATTATAAAATTTATGATCATCGTAAACTTTCATGCATGTTTATATTGTATCTTTCTTTGTAATTCACTAACGTACTATAATTATATGATATTATGCTTAAAGTTTTATGAAAAAGTACGAAAGAAGCATAGTAGAACATAGAAAAATGACAAATTCAAACGACAGTAGTACCCTCGGAGTTTAATCTTACGCTAATTTTGGCTTACGGCAATAAGTCACAAAGCCTGAATCAGCGAAAAAGCTGACATTCCACTACAAATTCTTTCTTACTTATTACACGTGCTTAGAACAAATACTGTGTACATCACATGATGATTTTCATCGCCAAAGTTACTGATACTTTAACTTCCACATGTTCACGCATTATAGACAAGGAGTTTTCTGTTATGCGTGGATATAAGACTAACATTCCCTTTTGAATTTCCAGATATTATCTAAGAATCATTATTTCTCCGCCGTTACGTAATGAAATAATACAGTAAGTATCCTTCGACCTATTTTCATATAATGGAGCGATGTATGAAACACTTCGATGATGGTACCGGGCATTATTGCATTAAATGTTTCTCGTAGTTTCCATTAATCATTGATTAAGATGAATTGCACTTACGTAATTATACAAAATAATTAATTTTGAAGCTATCAAAGTTTTTCTTTATAAAGAATATTATTAGTGATTAAAAATTCAAAAAATGTTTTATAAATGTATGGAGTGAACGTTAATATAATCGATTTTTTTAAGAAACTTTTAGTTAAATAAATATCTGAAATTTTGGTAAAAAATTGTGTGCAAAATTCTTCTATATTTATTTTATATTAAGAAAAATATCGTTGAAAGTAAAAAAATTATTGAAATCTTATTGTGAATATAGAAATACTAATAAAAAATAGATGTTTATGTAAAAATTAAAAAAGTAAAGAAACTAATTCTCCGCTTGCTACGAAAATTCGTACCTCTCGTGTTTTGTACTTCATCTCGCTTTTGATGCCGTAATCTTGAAATATGACCGCATATTATGAGAAATTGTGTGTTAAAGAAAAAGCACGTGGCAAATAATATAAGAAAGTAAAAATAAATAGTAGAAAGCTAAGAACAGGCTCGAGATAAAGAAAACAAGGAGCTGCCGAGGGTCCATCACGCCCCAGAGACAGACGCACAGTGAGAATTTCTCTGTATAACTACGATATAACACGTATGCATTAGTTCTACGAACGAGAAAAGATTTTCAAATAAAAAGAGAAATATAATAATGCGAAGATATATGAAAAATACATGAAAAAAATTTCGTATTTTAATGCTTATTTGTATTTATAAAATAAATCAGGCGAAATTTCATAAACTAATCTGAAAGAAAAGAATTTATATTTAATAATTTTATTAAATTTTAATTATAAAAATATTTCAAAGATTTATTTAAAAATTATGTATATACCGAAAAATTAGTTTTATTTTTAAAGAAAAGACGTGCCTTTGCAAATATACGCACTAAACAAATATAGCACTGTAAATTATACGGTATTATCGGTCATAAACATTAAGCACTTGCTATTAAATGAATGATATCCATTACATTATGTTTTATAAGTAATATTTAAATTAATAATTTAAATAAGCCCAACTCAATTTTTATAAATGTATTCATTTACTATATTTATTTAAACTTCACGATACTTAAATATAATTAAAATATTATTTTTTGAAATTAAATATAAAATTCTTTACGTATATATGATCGCATGTAAAATTACTTTGAAAATTTTTATGAAATTAATTGAATATTTTTAATGAATATCTTGATATGATAGCTACTAATAAACTTCATAGTATTCTAACTGTATATTTGATTATATTATATGAAATTATTACTAAAAAAATGAAACAATTAAAATAGTTAGTATTTCAGTTTGTCATTTTTAAATATTTTATATTTCATTAACAATTGAAAATTAGATTTATTCATATAAAATAAAAAGAATTAAAAGTTAAAACATAATGTGTTATATTATATTACAAACGAATCTGTATCAAGATGAGGTGTAACATATTTCAAACAGACAAAAAAAAGAAGTTGAGATGGGTGCAAGGTGTGCAATGATTACTGAAGGCTCCTTTAGATTGTAAAATAAGCCGGCCCTAGTAGTAAACGACACATCGAGTGTGCATTTCTCCGTCTATATGATTCATGATCCTACTTCGTTATTTCGTTTTTAAGTAGACTATAATTTTCTTTAAAAAATCTTTTAAAAAAGCGAAAAGAAACAGACTGAAGAATTTTTACATTTTATGACCTTTACGACCCAAGAAATGAAATTTTTATCAAATTAATATAATTACCAATAATTATTTTTTTCAGCAAACATACGAAAGTTGTGCATATTGTTCGGAAAAATATATTTCAATTCGCTAAAAATTTAAAAGAATTTGTAATTTACTTATTACATTCCTTTTGTACCCAGAATAATTAAATCACGTTTAAACATTTTCGTCGTAAAAACTTTGATTTTAATAAATTATAAATATATATTATAATCTACATCTTATTTTTGATTTGCATAATATTTTTAAAAACTAATAGTCACATTGATGATAAAATCAAAATTTTGTATTTTATACATACTTATTTATACATATTACTAGACCTAAGATCTGTCAAGCTGAAATAATTATTTAATCTATAAAATTAAAAACTTTAACATAATACATAAAACATATAAATAATAGTTATTAAATTCAAAAGATTTAAAATGGAATAATTTAAGTAATCAATTGCTTATAATATAATCAATAATTAATAATAAAGTTTATTAATGTTAAGAAATTACTCATATATATATATATATATATGCACTAATATTTTTATTTTTATATTGTTATTATATTTACATTATAATCATCGCAAACATTTGATCTAATTAAATACTAAAACTGTAAAAAATGTAATTTTGCTGTCAATTACCAATTAGTAAAAATATATACAAATATTTTTAGAATATTTTCTAAATAATTATATTTGAATAATTAATAATTTTTTAAAATATTTTTTTAAATAATTCAAATAACTAGCAAACTTGATAAAATAAATTAAATAATGTTATCGATAATCAGTTACTGTATTAATTTACTTGTCCTTATTTCTACTGTAATGTAAATCAAACTGTTATACCTTTTTTATGTAACCATAATCATTTCATCAAAAAAATTCGTAATTTATAATTTGGAGCTAATTTCTGAAAATAATTCTTGAAAGAAAATAATAAATACAAATTCTGACATACATTATACAGAAACGTATAATAATATTGATCGTAGAACACTTATAACATAGGTTGTTGTCCGAAAAAAAATTTATTATCAAATACGACCAACTCTTCTCTTCAACATCACAATATCTATCTCCTGTTTGATTTAGGACTTCTAATGTTGATTATGCCAATACATACTATTCTGACTTTTCCTGCATAATATAACTTTTTTTTCGGCCATAGGCGAAACATGATTTCACCCTGTAGTTTCGTAATGATTTAGAGAAATATTAAGTTAGATCGTTAGAAAATCTTCAATATAAAATTAACGTATCCTCAAGGTCGATCCGACTGTGATACGTTAAAGAGCCACACAGCATATTGTTCTATTACTTTTTTTCAGAATTTCCTTCTCTCGAACAAACCAAATAACACTAAACCAACAACAATCAAACCAAGCTCTCACTCTTCTCTCTTTGATAAGGTTGATATGACTGTATTACATTACATTTAAATTCTCCTTCTTTATCTTGAAAAGAGTAAGAGTTGGGAGAATAGTAAAGCATTGTATTTGCAACAGCGCTTCAAAAAGGTTTGCACGTAGGATATGAAATCCTAAAAGAATAAAATCCATTTTCTGAGATATATCAGCATCGAGGTAACTTTATTATCTAGTTTATACGTTGTTAAGGATTATTAGTTTACTCTAATTTTTATCTTCATTATTTAAGAATAATAAAAATAATTAGTTATTAAGTAGTATATAAAAATGATATTTAGGAGAAAAGAATGTTGAATAATATAATGAATAATAATTGATATTTAATGTCATATATATATATATATATATTATCATTAATTAAAATTAAGGAATTTATCGTATACATAAGATTTATTACTCATCCTCAATTTTCATCATGTTTCTAGAATTAAGAAGAAATAAACATTTTAAATCATATTTTTAATTTGAAATAGTATTATTTCAACGTGATAATTAGCAAATTATGCTTGAATAAAATGATTTATCTTTAATATTTGGCACATTTCACCCTAGAGGCAGATTACAGTAAGTTGCCACCGTGTAAGCGAATCTCGAGGGTGGTCCAGCATCTCGCACGTAGTACAGTAGCTGTTCTCCTCGAAGCTAAGCTTGCTCTAAGGATGCCCTTATCTGGGCTCTCATCACATCCGCCAATCTGCCTCCTTCTACCCCCACCCCTGCATTAATTCTGATTCCTTCTTTTACTCACATATGTCTGTTTCTTTCTCCTTCTATGCTTTGTATAGGTATCCTTGTTCTATAAGTTTCATTGCCAATGCAAGTTTTCTCGAGTGAGCTTACATACCTCTTGTGATTCGTTACTTCCTGCTGATAGGCAACTTCACCCAGATAATAAACTAAATAAATGAAATAAGATATGTGCATATATATGGAGCATATGTGCTGGCATGATACGTGAGTGTATAGTTAAGATTTATGACGGGTTTGCTATTGGAGAGATGTGTAAGGATGCAAATAAATATCGAGTTACGATATTTGCTGCGGATTATATACCATTCTGTCTATTTAATGGAAAAGAGATTACATCGTTGTACTATTCTTTCTTATGATCCAAGGATTTTTGTTTGCCCATTTAAAAGAAAACTAGTTAATAAATGTGTTTCAGCTTTAATTTTTTGTTTTTTACATTAAATTTTAATCAAAAGAGTTTCAAATTAATATTGCTAATGATATAACATTTAATTGATGTATATACATAAAAAATGAATATTATAAATATAATAAGTAATTTATACAACAGAAAAATTGGTTTCATGACTTTACAATATAACATTTTTTTAATGCTATAATTATCAATTGTGATTTATTATTTTTAATTAATCCTTCTAAAATTCGTTGACATTATTATTTGAAATTCTTATATAGATAATTCAAAATATAGTCCATTTTTGTTTCAGGTAATTTACAAAGTACATATTTTCAAATTTATTATTGCAAAATTAGCATTTATCTATAATTATTGTATCATATAGTTGAAATTAAATTTCAACTAAACAATCAATATATAACTAAATTTAATTACAAAATAATTTTAAAATAATTCTCGACTATTGTATACATATATATATATATATATATTACTTTTAATTATTAATAACTTTTTTAATTTTAAAATATTGTATCTGGTAGGAATGTATGCTAAATATTTCAAAATATTCAAAATACGATGCTCATTTTTAAGTATATTGACTAATTTCTTGATCAATATAAAGTGTACTAATAAAAAATCATTTAATTATTTTTATAATAATTGTATATTTATTAGCTGTAAATAAAAGTTGTAATAAAAATTTATATTTTATATTTTCTTTTCAACTACTCTACAAAATATAATTTTTCTACAAATAATAATTTAAAAGTTTATATATATTATATATTAAAATAATTATTATGTACGAATATTAATTAAAAATGAAAAATAACAACGTTTGAAAGTAATTTATTAATTAATAATAAATTGAATGGCAGATACTTAGTGCATGAATAAGGAAAAGTATGCATTACATTAATGACACTTGATGTCGAAAAGATACAAAAATGTTTTCCTGCAGCTTAAAAGGCTCAAACATTTGCCCATATTATACAGAACAACAGTCAACGAACGATAAATCAGATGAGTGAGAGAAAGACAGGTAAATTTAATTCGCTTTTAGGATAATTCGTATCTCCAGCCCCATTCATCTGTTTTACTCTACATCTGACTCTGCTTTTCTCTGCTCTGCTCTCTCTCTCTCTCTCTCTGTCTCTCTCTCGATCTCGATCTTTCGATCTCACTCTATTATTTAATAATCTGCTAAATTACACTATGGCGCTACTTCCTGTTTTTGGAATTTGAAATTAAAGATGACCATCATTATCTATTATTTTCTTTCTTTTCGTGAGTGTACGTATTTCTTGTATTAGTAATGGCATTGACTTGGCCTATTCATTTTTCATTCATTCTGGTTACGTCTTTTTTCTATTTTTGTTCCTATCACTTCGTATTTTACATTTCTAACTTTTAATTCAATTTTTTCACTAAATTAAGTGTTCGGTAAATTAAAGTGTCACACCAATTTATAAGTGTGATTACTATAGAAAAATGAATAAATAAGCTCAATAATAGCTTTACTTTTTTTCTTTAGTATTTTTATAGATGTCTTATTACAGAATGGAGTCATAATTAACTCTGTCAAAGTGATCCTAAAAGCTTTTTAAGCGTAGATTAGTGACAAATTCTTTTAATAATATATTAATATGGTTTTACTAAAAATAAATTTATTTTTGAATTAATTGAAAGAAAAATATAACAGATTTTAAAACATAATATTCTTATAGTATATACAAAGAAACTCGTAGTACATATATTAAAATCATTAAAATCATTTTCCAAAAGTAATAAGATATTTTTTGATTATATTACAAAAAATAAATAAATTATTAATACAAATATCTAATTTCAAATAATAAACTTAAATAATTTTCAATTATTTAAGCAAAGATTTATTATCAGATATTGAAAAATTCTTATCGCGCTCTTATTTTAAAAACAATTTAATAAAAAAGAGTCTTTTTTATTTATGATAAATTTTGTACATATTGGACTACTATTGGGTTGTATATTTGTAACTGAAATATTTAAATATATTTAAATTAAGATAAAATTTATCTTGTTATAATTTCATTTGATATATAAATATTCAAGAAGTAATATTCATGTATAGATTTATATTAATATATTCTGATGTATTGACAATTATTTTAAATAATTTACTTCCTTTACAGAAATATATTTTACTAGCAACAATTAAATTATGGAAATATGATTAAATATTGTAAACTATCCTAAAATTCTGTAATTAAACTTTATTTTGTAATGTAATATAAAAAGTTTAACTTTAAAGTAAACTAAAGTTTATTTCTTCATAATATAATCTTAAATTTCTCTGATTTGAATTTTATTACAGGAATCATAAATTCAATATATTGTATATGCTATGATTATAAAAAGAAATTTTAATTTAAAATATTTATATATATATATATATATATATATATATATATATATATATATATATTGGTAGAATTTATTATTAATAATTTAAAAAAAATAACACTTGAATTATATTTAAAAATAAATAAATCTTACTATATTTGGAACTGTACGTAATCATTGATAACCCCAAAATAATCATTAATGCTATAAATTGAACAAATATATGAAGAAATAACAAGAAAAATAGTATTATTGTTAAATATTCTAAAATACTCTATTTCTAAATTAAATTCATTGTTAAAAAAATTAAATTCTCTCTTTTATTAATAAAAAAATATATACTATTTATTTGAAAACAAACTTCTCAAAACTAAATAAATAGAAAAATTGTTCTTGAATTTGAATAATATTTTTATCGTTATAAAAATATAAATTATTAATATTTTTATTCCTACTACCATATACATTAAATCTTACCATACTTAATCTAAAGCTAATCTATTTATAATTAAAGAGTATAGTTATTTTCTAAATATTATTAAAAATAAATGAGCATTTTTTACAGTAATACCACCAGTGCATTTACATAAATGTCTTTTGAAATATTTCATTATTTGTTTTAAACGACGGTTAATTGTAATTTCGAAAAACAAGATTTTCAGAGATTCATGTAGGCAAGTAGACGGTTTATCTATTTTAATCATCCTTGGTGGGCAGGTATTCTTTGTGAGAAGAAACCCAAAATCGAAAGGTTTAACAGAACTTCAGTCAACGATGTATTTCTCCTTTGCATGTAAAGAGGCTCAAATAAATTAGTGATCCAGGTATTGAAGCTAAAGCACGCGACGGGTGGTGGAAGAGAGCACGAGTCTGTGCGGAATTCTAACTTTCTACCCTGTGTTTACTTCAAAAAGACAAAGTTTAACTCGCCACCCGCTAGAATAATACAAATCAGCCAATGAAGGCTTGTGAGAAGTTAAAAACAGTTGTTTCTCAGTGGTAGATTAGAGGGGATCTTCGGTTTTGTAAGCAACTCATCGTTTGACTTTGTGAATTTTTTAATTTTTCTTCTGTATTAACATTCTATATTAACTGAACTTCATCATCTTTCAGATATTTTTTAACTTTTTTATTAAAAATAATAAATTGAGATATATTTTTATTGTTAGAGCAATATGAATTATTTAAAAATACTAAAAATATAACTATGTCTATATAATATACCAAAATTATAATTTATTAAATTTAATTTATATATTAACTAAAATCAGAATTATAATACTATTTATTTATATAATAAATGTTTGTATGTAATATTTTATTATTAAACTTTATAAATCAAAGTAAAAAAAAAATAACTATATTTTTTACTATTTAAATAAAGTCAATATACACTTTAATGAATATAATACCTAAAAGATTTCTTAATAGCAATTGTATATATCATTCTTTCCTTTATAAGTTAAAATTTAAACTAATAATCGACAATTTTCTAACTAAACGGATTTGCCCTCTTTTTATTCATATATTTTTAGCTCTAAATAATCCATTATTAAAAATTCCAAACCTATCACCTTCTTTATTAATTCATTCTCATTTATATTTATCCACAACCTATAATAAAAGAGGTAATCATTAAATAGCAATCGTAATGTCTGAAAATAGCATAAATAAATGCAGTACTATTTTCAAAAATGAAACATCATATCTGATAGATTTCGGATCAGAAGTAAAACATCAAAGGACAGCTTTTTAGTGTATACTATAACTAAAATTCGAAAGAAACTTTAAAGTTAATCCTGGCTGTTCCTACGTTTCATCCTTAAAGTTCGAAACATTCAGTGCCTCAAAAGCGTCGTTACCAGCAGCACGCGACGGATACTAGAGGATCCCAAGAACGTCTTAACCCTAATCCAGCATTTGCCGGACATTCGCGCGCCTCCTAGTAGCTACAGTTTCTTGGTAAAGGACGAGTCCACTAATCTCTTTGATCCCATCTCGAACAGAATACCAAACCCGAGGCCGTAACGCGGAAAAACTCCGCCCACGCGGCTTGACTCCTTCTGGGTCAGATATTCGATTCTACGCACAATACTATTACGGTTTTTACTAACTGTGAAGTTTCAGAGCTTTAACTACCTTTGTTTATTTGATAGTGTCTTTGTAATAATAACATTATTTTTTAAGAAATGTACACAAACATTAGAATTACATTATTTTGCAAACAGTGCTTTGCATAATGTTATTTATTTCCTAATACCCATACACTGTAATTACTGTATTAATTTAATAGAAGGACCAAATTTACGTAATTATTGTTTAAAAGTTTTTTATAAATTTTTTATTATATAATGAAAAAGTTATTATAAATACGTAGTAATTAATTTTAAAAATTATTTATCAAAATCTAGATGAAATTAATGCACTATCTCAATTCTATTAATATAATTAATATTTATTTGTATACTTCAATACACGAGGCTTATAAAATGTGTATACACTTTCATGATTAAAACATTACACTTGCATAAAATTACATACGAAAGTATTAAAATTATTATTTTATGGATTAAAATAAAAATAATATAATATAAATATTAATATAATAATGGTTTGTAATATAATATATGTTTATAATAATATAAAAAGTTTATAATATATAAATAATTTTTATAATATATATTTATAATATATAAAATTTATAATATATAAAATATAAATTATAATATATAATTTATAATATATAAAATATAAAATATAAAATATGTTTATAATATATAAAAAGTTTATAATATGAAAAGTTGCTACTGCATTTCAGAAATATGTAATATCTATGATTTAAATTTTTAATTTTAATTTTAAAGTGTAATTCATTATAAATGATTGTTTAATGGATATAAGTTAGTAAAGATTAAATTATTTATCGAGAAGGTTGAATAAGACTCAATCCAACTTTCATAAATATTTGTTTAATTCTAATATAAAATATTATCAAAAAACAAAAATAATTATTTCATTCAGATTTTGTCTATTATAGAATAATATATTGTTCATGAAATTTATTTCATTTACAGAAATATGTTAAAAACAACATCACAAGTTCAATTTCTGCGACTTATATGTTCCGAACATTGATGGACTCCACCAATTCTTTTAATTTAATTTTCTTTACTTGTTTTCTTTATTTCACTTTATAAAGTTTAATATTCGTTTCAGATTCATTAATTAAAACATAAATCATTTATTATTATCTTTATATAGAAAAGCAACTTAATCAAAAAAGCAATATCATATTAAAGTATATAATACATCAATGAACATTTAGTAGAGTAAATTTATGCTAGAAATATAAATGAAGACTATTGGAAATAAAAGAAGAAAGAATAAGAATCAACAATGAAGATTCTAAAAGAGATTCCGTTGTAGTCGAGAAAGTATTTAAAGTATCCGGTAGGATAATTACAAATATTAAGGATTTCATTTCACCGGTTTGTTTATTTTCTTGATCTAGTTGTTGAGTTTTGTAGATTTATGCACTTATTTTTATATTTATATTTAATTATATATTAACATTTAATCAAGTTAAATCAATGAATTAACCTTAAATATTACTTACAAATATCAGAATTTTTCAATAATTATAAATTTTCACAGCTGCCAAATCACATCGATTACTCTCATACACGAATATACCATTTACTCTAAAAAATTTCTCGATTAGGGAACATTTGACATGCAAAAATTAAAATATAAAATTAATGAAAATATAATCTAATTAATTATATTAAAATGCATTATTAATTTATTCATATATATATTGAAAGTTCAAATTAAATTTAAAGACATCTTCCGTTAAATTTATAATATTCAAAGAATCTCATAGAAACGACACATTTTTTACTTATTTTTACATTAAATTACAGTCAATTTTAAGTACGAAAATAAATAAAATTACTATAAAAAAATTAAAATACTATAAAAAATTTTAATTTATTTATATAAAAATGTCAAATACAATAATAAAAAAAAATGATATAAGGTAAAAATTTAATGGACAATTCCGTAGAACTAGACTGGTGTTTATTATTCATTGATTAATTAATTTAAAAAATCCTCTCTATTATATTAAATGAAGCGATGTATATCCGATAAAAAAAATAGCAGCAACCAAGATTTGGAAAGCTTAGAAGGTAAATATTCGATAGGTGATATATTGTATTGACGCCATTCCTTTCTCTCCATTTTCGTCAGCTAAGCCCTCATTCGCCATCGACATAGCAACTTTTCACTTTCGTACATGCAACTTATCCTTCTGCTCTTATTTTTCTAACTGGCATTTTCCAATAAATAGCCTTAATTAGGAAGTATTTAGAGCTCCACCAGTCGATTTGGATAATAGATTGTCGATCGTCCTACACACATGTAACTTGAATACGATTAATTCGCCTCCCCCTCCCCTCTTTCTTTCTTACTCATATATTTCTCTTTCCTAACGACTGGCATTTATTTTTCACCTATTCCGCGACCTAATAAGCTGTTCTCATTTCGCATTTAAAAAGACCTGCTTTTTTAATACACGTTTTCCCTCGTGAATTTTTTTCATTTCGTACTAATCAATTCTTCACAATACCATCGTAATCGAGGTTCTTCCTTCCATATTTCTTAATAAACATTTCTACATTATGAAAGCTTAATAAATCATCTTCTGACTTTTACTTACTTCTTATTTATATACGAGTCTTAATTACATTAACCACTGGTGATCTTTTTTTACTCTATAAAACAACCAAAATAGGATGCATAAACACAAGTTTTGTATTTTTTATAATTAATATTTTTTTAAAATTAGAATTAATTTATTGTAAAAAGATATATTGATGACTAATTAGGAAAAATTACTTAAAATGATACCTAAGACTTTTTATATTTCAAATATCTTTCGTTAGTTATTTTAGAATTAGTTGTCAACAATAACATTTACTCCACACACAGAAATTAAGTTAAAAATTAATATTATTATTTTTATGAAATCATTTACTATAAAAGAATCTACTTATGTATAAAAAGTATATAAATATATAAATATATATATTTATATTTATATTACATTATATTTTACAGTGTAAAAATATATAAATATGAAGGTAAAAAAATGAAACAAGATTAATACTTTAATAAAATTAAATACTTATAAGTTTTTGATATATTTTAACAATTAAAATTTTACAACATTGGATATCATTTGAAATACGCATTATTAATTTTTATTATTAACACATATCAAGTATCTTTTAGGCCGGTAAAATAACTAACTTTTCCAAGTTACGCACACGATATAATTCTATAATACAATATATTTACAATCACATATAATTCTTTGATGTACGCAACTATGGCGTACAATAAAGCATAATGAAAAGATTTATCGGATGTTCATTTTTTCAGTGAATGAATAAGGCATATGATTATCTTACAACAAAAGCCAGATTTGTCTCTCAATCAAAATAAGGATAACAAAACGGCAAGGTATTTTGAAAAAAATTAAAGCCGTCCAAGTCTGACAAAATGAAAGAACGGGATATGAGTTGTTTCTACCTCATAACGACAGATTTTTTCATATTTCTATATTAATATGGTAATCAGATCACTTGCATTATAATTAAAGCATGTTATCAAAGTGTAGAGATATTCTAAACTCATTATATTTGTTTTAAGTATAGCGAATATTCGAATGGTTACGTTCTTGGCTTACAAATTATTTAATGTTTTCTACTTTTCAATTTTTACAATAAGTATTTCTTTTTTCTTAGCGTAAAGATCTCCGCCTTTGATTAGTTTTAAGAGTATTTGTTAACGTTACAAAACACTCTTAATAATTGTTCATTAATATATCGTAAAAAGATTGCGTAAAAAGACTTTACATCCACAATGATATTAATTTCGAAAATAATTTAGATGACATAATTAAAAATGATTAATTATTATGATTAATTATTTTATTCACAATAATAAATTCTGATAGAAAATATATAATTTTAATGTTTATATTCTATTCTACTAATTATTAAAATGTAGAATAGAATAAAAGTTAAAGAAATAATTTAATTATGAACTAAAATAATGGTAACTAATGAAAATTGTATTATATTTATATAAAATTTTATATAAAAGTATAAAAAATAATAAAATAAAATTTGACAATGAATTATAGAAAAAAATAAATATTTGGATAATTTTTAATATTTTAAAAAATAATCATATATTTTAAAACTTATACACTAAATATTTTAGTATTTGCAATGAGTTTAAAAGAATTTTAGAAAGTAATAAAAATATAATAAAATATACTAAAAATATAATAAAAAATAATAAAGCAACTTTAAATTATAATAGGCAATAAAGCTTACTATGTAAATCTTTAAAACAGCAGGTTAAAATTAATATCACTAATTTGTTTTTAGAACAAGTATTAAAAAAAATAATAATACAAATAAACAAATTAACATATATAATTATAAAGAATAAGTTTAATAAGTATATATTTTATATTTTATAATAAATTTTTAAATAAAAAAAATTTGTATTTTAATCTTTTTATATGTTATGAATGCAAGTATATTAGATTCAATTTGAAAATAGTTCCATGGATAATTGATCTCCTTAATATCTTTATTAAAACCAATATTATTTTATTAGTACAAAAACTGATATACCTCTTTTTAACACAAAGTTTACTCAGTAAGATCTCATTGAACAAAAAGGCCTTTGAATCAAAGCTAATGACTAAAAACTTTATCGTCATAGTTTATGAAGGCCCCAGCAGTCTCTTGGAATCCTAGAATATTTGGGGCGCATACGAACATTTGAAATGACCGACATTTTCTTTATTTTTTCTTGTTTTGCTTAAAAGAAACGGTGTTCTGATAACTTAGGCGCCGGGCGCACGTACCGCCGACACAGCGTCTCGACGTTTGCATAGTTGATACACAGATGTTAATGTGGGTTTGGTGTTTGTTAGGGAAGATAAAAATCAATTATTTTATGGGAAGTCGAATTCTGTACTTATTTCCAAAGATTTACAATCGTAACTTTATTTTATTAAAGCTAACAGTTTTATGGTTTACAGGAGATTGTAATTTTCACTATCAAGTGTTGGTTAATTTTTGATAACAGTTTTACAATAAAAGAAGTTTCCTTTTTAATCACCTTGGATCAATGGAATTCAAAATAATAGGTTACAAAAGTCCTCAAATGGAGAATTTTCCGGAGAACGGAGAACTCAAAATATTGTATTGTATATTATTTTAAAAATAAACTCAACGTTCACATAAAATAAATCGTTAAATAAAATTAGTAAAATTATGAATTACGCTGTACACTTGACTATTGAAATATTAGATTAATTTATTTCTTTTTAATTTTAAATATCTTATTTTTTAAATTATTTACATATTTCTCACTGTATACTTTATTTGAAAGTTAAATTTTATTAATAAATTAAATTTTAACATTTTGAAACTAACAAAAACGTTTTATACATAATAAATATTTAAAAGTATAATCAATAAATATAAATTATATTTAAAACAATTTTTAACTTTAATTACAGCTTTTACTAGGAATAAATATAAAAGGTAAAGTATAAAGAGACAATAGATTCCGATCTCGTGAAGTAACTATTACAACTCTTTTTTTCTATAAAAATAAAAAATATATTCTAATTTTCTATTTTTTTTAGATTGAAATTTTAGCTCATACAATAAAAACTATTTCAAAATATTAAATTTTTGTGATTGCAGAAATGAATTATAAAATATTTATTTTTATCGTTATAAAAAGTGCATAAATAGAATAATTAGAAATAAAAAATATAAATAATTTTATTTAATATTGATTTCTATACATATATATTCATTACAAATAGTTAAATTAATAATTCTTATATTTAATAAATTAATTTATTTATATGTGTATATATTATTAATAAAACTAATTGGTTATAATGTTAATGTAAGATATCAGCTATTATATACAATTTTATTGCTATTGCTTTTGTATTATATTACTAAATTTCTTTATTAGACATTAATAAAAAAAAATCGATTATAAAATTACCATTTCCATTTACATAAATATTGTTAATTGAAATATGTATATTGATTTTGAATGTATGCATATAAATACATAAAAGATTACCAGTATCATTATAGTATGACCGGAATATTAACTAATAATTTATTTGAAAATCAATATTTTATATAATTTTTCTACGGTAATGTACTATACAAGCAAAGATAGTATGCATCTCCTTTCTTTCTCTAGCCCATTTTTTGCCATTCACTTATTAGAGATTCATATAAGATTTATGCATTATAGACTAGTGATGCCGATGTTTATGTATATGCTCCAATTACACAAACAATAATTCGCAATGTGAATATAATAGCTGTACTGACATAGAAGATGAATTCAACTAGACTGGCAGATCATCTTGTCAGTTTGGTAATTGTAAAATAATATGTAAAATAATAAAAAAAGATAAAAGGAAGTAACGGAGAGAGAGAGAGAGAGAGAGAGAGAGAGAGAGACATATATGCAAACAGACAAAAAACAAATAGAGATTAGTGATTCGTATAAACTGCTCGAATATAATAGCCTGCCTATATTTCCCTCGCTCATATAATAATCCAGGTGAGGAGGTAGCTTTAACTATGTCGATTGAAAATTTTATTATACAAACTAATTGGTTCAGTTATGTATTAATAAATAAATTTAAATATTAATAATCAGTTAAATTTTAATGAATAAATTTAAATATTAATAATCAGTTAAATATTAATAAATAAATTTTAATTTTATATAATAATTGATAATAGCTTTTAAAACTTTAAGTGTCTACAAATTAAAAAGCAAATATATATAAAAGTTTAAGAAGTATGTATACATATTGAGTGTTAATAGTTTTAAACTTTTTTAAAAATCAAACATCATCTTTAGTTCCATTATTACTAACTACCATAGTAAGTTAGTCGCAAAATATAAATATTTTTTAATTCGTGAATGATTTATAATATTAGTTATAAAATTTGGTGGTATTTAATTAATTTTATACTAAAACTATAATGTTCTGGTTATATATTTTTTATTAATATAATCATAATTTTATTCATATATATTATTATATAATAATAAATTAAAATATTTTCACTTATTAATATGTTTTTTTCCAATTGTAAATTAATTTTTTTATAATTTATATTTGATAAATATAAATTATAATAAATATTAGGAAAATAATCGTATAAACGATGATTTTATTAGAACATTGTGACATTTTGGTTTTCTCGTAATAAAGATGAAGCTTGGCTGAGATAATGCTTCATCTTATTATTAGTTAGATCTAAAGTTTAATGAATACTCACAAATCTTGTTAATTATACGTGTTATCTAATTTAGTATAAAAGGTATGGCAACAATACTATCACTATATAAAAAATTCGAAATAAGATAATTAATACAAATATATTAGAAAATATCCTTGTAAATCAGAACAATCAACTGCCTAGAGACTGGGTGATAAAATCGTCAATCTACAAATTAAACTAAAGTACATCTTCAATCTAACAGCGAAATAATTTTTCTCATATATGACGAAGAGGACGGACGAATCTTCAAAAACCATCAGTAGCAGTATCAAAAAAGGGGTGAGAGGGTGTCAAAAACGCAGGGCGATAAATCAAATAAATCGGTATGCGGCGAGATGTCTCGCACAGGACAGCGGCAAATCCTACTCCCTCTCGTTCTCTCCATTATGCTCAATGTTAAGAAGGGCAAAAGAGTCTCACCGCTCTGCGTATAAAATCGTAAATCCCTTTAATTCGACTCTAGGAACACTGCTTTAATACAAATTATAACTGTGCTCCACACATAAATTCCAGACATTGACCGCCGTCCTCAATTCGTCGAGGGTATCATCGACATAATGACTCAAGCAGAAAGAATGGAAGCAACATGTCTGTATTTAAAATAAGCTGTCAGTAATACTATTTTTATGTTTAACTTTATTTAAATTATGATAAAGTTAATGATTATCCAGAAATTCAATAGAATTTTATAAGCATATCATAATTATCTTTAATATTTTTTTCTTAAATTAAATGGAAGAATATACGAGAAAAATTAATTTTTTAAACACACTACTCTAAATTATAATTCTAATTTAAATATTCGCAGTCTCGAAATTTAAATAACATTTTATAATATTTATCAATAATACCTATGGTAATAGTTCTTAAATAAATATTGAATAAATAACTATTTATTGTATTTTCTCCTTAAAAAATATATTAATAATTTGATAATTTTTATCCTTTATTTGCATAAGTAAATCCTTCTAAGTTATTATATTACAACACTCGAAATGTCAATAAATAATTTATTTATACAAATGATGAAAAATGAAATGTACAGAATTAATATTCATTAGAATAATAACATAATTTAAACGTATTATTTTAATTTTATATAAAAATGGTAAAAATACAAATAAAAATTGTTGCAAACAGGAAATTGCATTCTGAAGCTAAAAGGTATCTTCGAATCTAATTAAAATATAACAATACAATCAATGAACATCTGCTGAACTCCAGAATATAATAGCACAACCAAAAAATCTGTATGTGAATAAAAAAATAATGGGAAAAAATATAAATAACTTTTATATAATATGACAATTAATTTAGTATACTGTTATTTAAGTTGTCTTATTTTATTTATTCTACATTATGTATTAAAAAATATCATAATTATATTTCACAATAATAATGGCATTATTATTTTTGCAAAGCAAATAAAATTAACTTGCAATATAGATATTGCAAAATATTTTGATTGTTTAGTTTTATAAATTTTTAAAACCAGAAATAATACTATTGTGATTTTATGCATTTGGTTTGTAATTTATTATGAACTTCCGTTATTACGACAATTTAAACAGGAGATGTTATTTAGTTTAAAATAAATCCTATATTTAGTACTTCTTTTAATTTCTGTCTTCAATTAGTTGCACATCTTATATATTAGTCGCTTCTTTAATATATTTGTCTAATAAATTATAATTTGTTGTTCATCTGTTTTTTGCCATTTACATAAATTTCTAATCATTATGAATGTAAAATTATTATAAAATACTCTTTTTTTTTTGAAATATTGACATTACATAAAAGAAACAATTTTAAAATAATTATTTGCATGTATCCATCTGATAAAATGATAATAATTGTTAAACTCTTTCGTAAGATCCTATTTCTTAGCTTAAATTCAGAAACAGTTATTTATAATTTATTACAATTTAAGTTATTGCTAATAAATAAAATATTTACTGTAATGATGTCTCAAATCATAAATAATAATTTTATGAGTTTAAGTATATTAATATTTAATGAAAGTTTGTGCTATTTATTTAATGACAACAGAGTCTGACAATTCCACATTTATACTCACAAATTTCATAATATTAAATGTGTACAATCTTACCTACTTTGTATTATTATCAACTATATTATAATATATGTTTCTTTCTATTTCATTTAATATTTTATTGCAATTTGTTAAATTATCCTCTGAGAAACTATTATTTCCTGATAAAACTCAGACAGTGCTAAAAGAACTTAGTTAATAAAAATTAAATTAGTCATATGAAAACAAAATATCAGAAATAAATATTTATTGTACATTTATAATAAATACTACACAAGATAACATTAAAATATTAATAATTGAATAAACATTAGAATATTATTGAAATAAATATATACGAACCAACCGAGTACATTAAAGTACAGTTAAATGAGTAAAAATTGTGAACCCATATTATTAATGTTCAAAAGTATTTTTCGTTTATTTGTTAAAGTATGCTACTAAGTGTGGTAATCATTCAATATGAAGCCAAACACCAATTACAAAAAAACAATAAGAGAATAACAAACAATACAGAACATAAGTGCCCTCAAATAAAATATAAGAACCAAGA
>JAPYYT010002881.1:0-24197 GCA_030522565.1 Ceratosolen corneri | reverse complement strand
ATATTATATATTATAACGATATTATTAACGCGATGAATAATTTTATTCGTATATTTGTTATAAATAATCGTTATAAAATAAAACTAATTTAAATTTTTGCTTTGATTCTTTGATTATCTTGTATCGGAAATGAATAATCTTATGATATATATCATAGATTTATATCGAAGATTTGTTTCACGTAAATTACAATATCATTTTATATAATTTTTTTTTTACATATAATTTTTAACGAAAAACATAATTAAAGAATTTATATAATTAATTGGTTAGGAAACTTATAATTTACTGAAAAATGTTTCTTTAATTTAACAATTATCAGTATTTTATATAAATTTCAATTTAATTAAAAATTTTACTGAAAGTTTCTTATCAATTACAATTTTCTGACAATAGATAAAATGGATATTTATACGGATTTTTTACTATATTTTTTTTAACATATTATCGAAGAAAAAATATAAACTACACAAATATATTAACATTTATGTTCTTATTATTGGTTTTGTTAACATTTCCATGAAGATTATTATGTATTAATTATTTCTTTTACACAGGCATCTATTCAAATATCCCTGAAGTTATAATTTTTCTTGTTTAATCGAGAATTTCAATTCTTAGAATTATCAGACACGCGTCCTCTCTTATTACTTCGTAGTTCATCAATGCATCGAACTATTTTATACAAATTTTAAGCTTCCTTATTTAAATAAAATGCAAACTATTTTAATAATTGAGCATCGATAAAATATTTCGTGTTTTACCTTAATATAATGCAGTTCTTATATACGAATGAGTTGATTGTATATGCAGGCTTTAAAGCTTCAAACTTGATGATTATAACAGATTTTCATTCTAAATAAACTTACTTAAATGAAACATCCTTTACAAAGCATTCCAGTTGCATAAAAGGCCAGCGACTCGCCTTGTGTGATGCGCATTTTAATTTTACATTAGCTTACGCATCCAACCATTGTTATTCTTTATCCGAAAGAACGAACGCGAAGAAGAAAAAGATCCTACATATCCTATATACAATAAATAAATCCTACATACATACATCCGTCACGATTAAGAAATATTCTCGCAATTAAGATTTACTATAAATTTAAATGTTAATTTATCGAAATTTCATTGAAATTAATTACTAAGTATACATTTCATAAAAAAAAAAACTTTAAAAAAAAAAAAATTAGTCGTTTAAAATAAGAGGAAATCATTAATATCAATCATAAAATACCAATATTATAATTATAGCGAAGAGAGAAAGGAATGAATCAATGGACTATTCAAGATTATTGTCATAAGTAAGCAAGAAATTTTGATAAAATTTGATAATACGAGCCACTTGATGCGTTAATTAGTATTCACTGTGCGTGAAGCGAAATGAGCAGGTCAGCTTCCAATTGGAACGAAAAGTATTTTTACGATCGACACCGATCGACAAATTAACACAGCTCAAGTAAGGTGCGAGAAAATGATCGGGATCGGGATCGGGATCGGGATCGGGATCGGGAGTGCAAGTGTGGCAATGAAACGGCGAAGAAACGAAGGAAAGTAATAAGTAGCTGGGGAGCGACGAGTCAAATTAAAAGCTTGGAGGTCGGTGGCGAGTCAGTCGAGCACATCGTCGACACAACGAGCGGGACAAGTAATAAAGGTACGGGCACCAGTGCGAACTGAAACCGGGCGCCTGCGCATCGGAGCTAAAGCCGGTGCGCAGGACTGCAATGAACAGGAGTGCGCAGAGCGGACGTCGCGGGGAAGCAGTGATGCGTAAACCCTCGGCCTCTCGCGACTTCTATCCAGGTTTGCAGGCCCGAGTCGAATATCTGGCGCGGCCCCGAGAAGCCGGGGGATGCGCGTCGCGCCGTCTCCGGTCCGGTCAGCCGCCTCAGGACCCCAGCCTGCCCCAGTGGTCCCGGCCACCGCCAACACCTGGCTCCTGGAAGATCGATATCATTAGCCCACCCACACTCCTGAACCTGCTGGCGTATCGGGGGGTAGGGGGGTCATTGGCGTTCGGCGGGTCGCCGGTTTTTGAGAGGGGTTGAGGTCGACACCGTGCCCATTCCGCATCTTTGAACTAGATCGCGCCGAGAATCAAGTCAAGCATGCACGAGCTCGAAGAAGACGGATTGGATATTGTCGTCGGAGCAGCATCCACTCAGGTTGGGCAGTAGCGAGTGGTATGAGCGACTGAACCGTAAATGGCTTGATCCCGGGGTAATGCACGATGCAGTCGTGGCGTACATTACTCTTTCATCCATCGACTAGCTTCTCTGCATGCAAAAGATCCGTGTTCGGCTCGTGGTTCTTCCATCAACGAATTAGTCAATAACGTCACAAGAAAGCGGTTCCGCCGCAAAGCTCTACATGAGCTGCTGTCCATTTATGTGAGTTTTTAATTAGTTGAAAGCTTGGATTAATATTATCTGGAGTAATCCTTTTTTTTTTTCTTCTTCTTTTTTATTATTATTCTCTCAATTTTACAGTACATCCTTTTATTTAAATCACGCTCCCATGATAATAGCAGGTCTCTTAAGAGTTTTGCCAAATTGTTCGGTCAATTGTTCGATAGAAAACTCAATGTCACGAATACTACTATCCCGATCTAAATCAATAACGAATATTTTTAACATTAGCTGAACTAAAATTTTTTAATAACTACCCTTTCCGACATTTTGTCCTACTAAAATGCTCGTTGCACTATAGCTACGTTTATAGTGAATTTTTCATTTGTGTTCAATTTTTTTTTTCTTGTTAACTATTAACTTGATGTTTTAATTTATCGCTCCTACAGTAGCTCTAATGTGGCTTAATTATATTTTATTAAAGGTGAATTGTAAATAACAAAAGTAACAGAACATAATAATAAAGATTAATTGTAAAGGTGAATATTCTTATATTATATTATAAACTGCTTAGGATAGCTTTTTAAAGAAAGATAACGAAAAATTAATTATAAATTGGCATTGAATATAACTAACTAAGATTGAATTTAGAGTGTGTGTTTGTGTGTGTTTGTGTGTGTGTGTGTGTGTGTGTGTGTGTGTGTGTGTGTGTGTGTGTGTGTATTATTTTGATTGATTTAAATAAGGATTTAATGCTTTTGTTCGTTAAATCCTTTTGAAGAAATTTCGATAGATGCCTTAGCAAATAAATATTAATAAACATGTCCTATTATTTTTCATCGTCGCAGTAATTATCTTTTATTGTGTACGTAATCTCTCTATACATGCAGTAGTATTAAACAAATAAAAATTATGTCATTAATCTGATAGATTGCTTCTTGACAATGTCATTGAAATGCAGACATGCATTTGTTAGTAACGGTACAGTTGAACATAAATTACGATCTAAAAAATAATCAGAATCACATACCATAAAAATGTCATTATTTCATTATAAACAGTTTTAAGATACGCTCATTTTAAATAACAAATGAGAAAGTACTTAAAACATTTTACTATTATTATTATAAATATATTTATGATTTGTAAAAAAATATTTTTCGTTTAAATTTAATAAATTCTATAATGACGATTACATACGAATATTTAAAAGTTTCTCAAAAATAAAAATTAAAACTTCAATTACTAGTAATTACTATCTTATATAATTCTTATATATTATATGAATCGTAAATTATTGCGCAAGATACGTTTAAAATCTAATTTAAAATAAGGATAAGAAGTAACTGAGATACTTTTTAATAATACTTTACAATTTTAGCCTATAACGTACATCTATAATTCTTACAAAAATTAATTTTGTAATTTTATATTATACCATATTATATAAAATATGTAACATAAATATTTACATAAAACATTTAAAAAAAAAAAAAGTACATCATATATGGTAAAAATTATTGTAAGGATGTAAGCTGGATAGAGATATTGAATACAAATGTATTTGTTATCCTTTTCGATTTACTGGACTAATCAGTAAATAATTATTTCTAAGTAATATGTACTCTTTAAAAATATGAATGATTTTCCCTTGTGTGCTATCATATTTCTAACTACTTTAAAAGATAATAAAAGTGCTCGAAGAGATATCTATTATATTATCATTATAATATTCGATCGGTCACCACGCTACTTCCAATTCGCTCACAATATTTCCCGAAGTAATTTCCAGGTATCTCTGAAAAATTACTACAAAACAATACGACTTCATTACATTCTTAATCTCTTCACTTATCCCGTAAATTGCATCCGAAGTACGATGCTAGTATCAGTGAAAGTTATCCTTATCTGAGGCACCGACGGAACCGAGGCTTCCGCTAGGTGCTACACAGTGATCAAGACTTCTAAGAATTTTAAGAATAAATACGAAAACAATCAAAATAACCACGTGTGACGGCAAAGTAAAGGGAGCTTTAAATGATTAAAATGTATAAGGACTGAGCCCTTACAATACAACGTCGAATCTGCAAATATGCAAGAATAAGGAATAATGCCTTCAAACCTGAACCACGATCATTCAGTTGAAAGAAAAAAATGGTCTAAAGTTAGACAAATATCAGAATAAGGAAATACGGTATTGGATATGAAAATTGAAAAGAATTATCGTATGCGATCAACAGGAACAGAATAGAAATTAAGTTATCAAACAAAAATATTTCTGCATGCAAAAAAAAAGACAAAGGTGGCGGATAGATTACAAGGATGAGTCTTTGGAATAGTTGTATTGTATACAATAGGATTAATCAAACAGCCTTATTGATGAGTACCGATCTGAGGCGATACGCACTCACCTTTATTCAACATCTCTTCCCAATTATATCCTTCACTATCTTCAGCACTCAACCCTTAACAATATAATTTAATTTATATTTACATTTACCTTTATAATGTTTACACATAAATATTAAATTCAAAATTAAGTAACATTAATAATTTATTTGTGTCGGTAAATATATTAATACCAATTTTTTAATTAATCACATTAAATGTATTACAAAAAATGCAAATATTAATTAGTGGGAAGTAATTATTGACAAATATCATTATTACTCGAACAACTTCGAAAAAGCTGTGCTTATATTATATTGGACAATTTGATTTTATATTGTTATTTTATTATTAGATTTTTGTAGCCCCACCCAATAGTCATTAATCATGACAATGACCAATAGTATTGAGTAAAAAAAATGTCATAATATAAAAGTATGTTCTGTGACCATTTCAAAAAATACAAAATATAAAATTTCCGACCGACTGCCATTATGTATTACGTAGCTTTTTACTAAATCATTCAAACACTATAAAATTATATATTATATATTTAATAGTATTACATTTACAATCGTCACATATGTAGAGATAATTAATGTAACTACTTGTATGTAAAAAAAAGATATATATATATATATATATATGTACTTTATGAAAATTCCTTGATTTAGTATACTTAAAAAGAAATCGCGCACAAATCGCGTGATTCAAGATCATAATTGAAAAATGTTTTTCACATATTTTGCTAGTAATGATAATAATTAATCAGTGCTGATAAACATTAAAAAAAAAAAAAAAAAAAAAAAAAAACATAATTTAGTTCGAATTATTTAAAATAACAAAATGTTTTTAATTTTTATTTTCATCAGATTTAATATTATTATTTTTAATAAAATTATTATTTTTAATAAAATTATTTGCTCCCATTATCAAGTATGGTGCAAATATTAAGATCACTGGAATAACTATGATATTATTATGCTTGTATCTGTGAAACAGTAGTCTTTCATAATTGCAAAAGAATTATGTTTAAATTAAAAAATTATGAATAAAGAAATATTAAATGTTTGCGAATTACTGTATGTAATACGTGCAATGAATTGCCAATAATTCATCCAATGAAGCGAGTAAAATTTACAAACATCGTTTCTGAACTAACTCCGCACTCTGGCTTTGTAATTATGAAACTTGGACGTTGAGATGATTCGTAGACGTCCAATCCCTTCGGATATTCCATCCGTGCTTTTTGATGGATAATCTAGACTTTTCTGCCATTGGACGTAAAAGCGTAAAATTGAGAAGCTGTTGCAATATTGTATTAGCATTTCCAACGAACCAACTCTATTAAAACATAGGCATATAATTGAAAGAACGGCTCGAACGTTGTTAATAGGATATAACAATATTTGTTAAAGCTCCGTGTGCATAGGGCGAAGGTATAATTTGCGCTAATGATGTTGATGAGTGCTTATATCTTATATGGTCGCTTGTTTTTTATATTTTTATATTATTACATTTATCACGCACCGTTTAATTTGATCTTGAGTTTAATATTGGCTTTTGCACGATCAATTGTTACTTTTGCCAGTAATTCGCAATTCACATTCCCATTGTTACTATTAATGGTCATTTTCTAACGAAGCTTTCTTCGAGAAAACTCGCAAAATGTGTTTAACGATTGATTATTGTAATAGCACGTACTCGCCAATAGCATTAAATATTTACGCAATTGTTTATCTCGTTAAAGTAAATAATTTTTGAATTAATTAATTAAAAATATTATTGCCGCAATGATTTTAAATATTTTTAATTTACTGCAAAGTATATTGCAGGCGACTAGATCTAAGTGCATTTTGTGCACATAGGCGTGTACGTACACACGAGTAATACAATTTTTTTTTTTTATATAAATTTTAATGACATTTTTTAATTTTATCTTACATTCGAATAAAGAAGATAAAAAGAATAGAAAAGTAGAAGATTTGGTTAAGAAAGATTATAATAAGATTTCCACAAAGATCATTACCATTTTCACCATCTCTAGAAATATGCTACTTAAAATATTTTACCCCAAATCACAAAGTATTCATTGTCACGTTGTTCATTATTAAAGTGAATAACAAATTTAAAAAGTTGCTAGATGCCAGACAAACATACATTAATAATGATAATTGGCCGAAAAATAATGTCAAATTTAATGCAATTGAATAAAGAATAATGTATATGGAGATTGTATGTGCACTATCTATCAATTCTCACAATCTATTAATAAAGTTATAGTTTTATTTGTTTCCTTAAATACTTTGACTTTACACGGCCATAACGTTCGTGCACATGAAAAACGTGCGCAGCTGTGAAACGTGAGACGCCATATACTCCCTGCTTCATTCTATGCCCCACCAAGGCACTCTTTCTCTTCTTACCACTTTCCAGTAAAGTGTCGCATGGTGTAGTAAAAGTGTAACTGCACACGTCAGGACGACCAAGCAGCAGGAGCGAGAGCGAGAGACCGAGAGCGAGTGCGCGCGAGGAGTGTGTTAGCAGCGAGGGCGGGGCGGGGCGGGGCGGGGCGGGAGGAGCGGTGGATCGGCGGCGGTGGCGGCGGTGGCGGCGGCGGCGGCGGGGGGGATAGAGGGAGGTGGCGAAAGAGAGATGGGAGCCTATCAACGCTGTGCATGCATATGTAGGCACTGCACAAGAGAACGGATAGCCGCGTTTTAGCATTGTGGTACTTACAGAAGGCAATAATAGGGCTCAATTTGACTCTTTAATTAGTCAGTGTATATTTCTTGGGCATGATGTGGTCGTGCACGCGTATAAGAGAAAGAAACTAAAAGCGTTTGTTTTGATCTTGCATCGAACGTAGTTACGGATACTGCTGCAGTACACTTGAAAAACTGTTAAAAGAACTTTATAATCTTTTTTTTCTTTCTTTCTTTTTTCGAGCAAATTGCTCTAGCTCGCTCGCAAGTCGTGTGCGAAACCAAAGAAGGGGAATAACGCACACATGTATAGTCATAGAATGTAGCGTAGACGACCAATCGAAACTTTAGTTCTGTACTCGGGCCTTAGTTTACTTTGATGCAGTGTACGGCTCGTGGTTCGCATCGTTTGAAATTTTCGCCTCCGTATGTGTTACCCAAGCTAAACTGGATGTAGAAAAAAAAAAAATATATATATATATATATATATAAGCTTGCATTGTTTTAAACGAAGTGTATTTATTATATTTATCCTCTTTCTGTGAAGGTGGACTTGGTAGTAGTGTTGTGTGTTAATAGGGATCGTAAAAGTATCAGCGTGCATTATAAATGCCTGGGGAATTGATATATTAAGAGGCTTAAAAATTGTAGAAGACAGAGAGAGAGAGAGAGAGAGAGAGACTATGACTGTGATATATTGATTATGATTTGGGCCGGCAATTCGATGTAAAATACGAATTGAGTTTATTGGCCTGAGATCCAAGTGCTCGTGTGCTCCATACTTGCTTGCACGTTAAGTTCTCGCACTCTTGCAAGATAAGAGAGCTGGACTAAGGAGATGGAACGAGCGCATCGTCGCTAGTCCACATCATATATCTTTGTTTTTTATCCAACGTTTTTTTTTTCTTTTCTCATATATGCAGCTACAGCTGTCAATGCTCGTGTATTTGCGTTCGCGACGCTGTTTTCCAATTTTCGCAACTGTTTAATTCTGGGGTCTCGTAAAGCCAAAAATTTATCAGCTGATAAACGCGTACTTTCATATATATATATATATATATTTACTGTACGTTTCTTCGTTGCTTTTGTCTTGCTTGTATGCCAGACTTATATACCAAAAGAGGCAACATGTCTTGGAATTGCTTATCATAAAAACACTACAATTAACCATACAGTAAGTCCAGAATTTGATTTCCCAGAATACAGCGATGCATACAATTGCCACTTGGCTACATCTCTTGTTGCTTTATCGTTACTTTACTTTATCTCTCATTTTAATACCTTTCTGCTCAATTTATTGTTAGTAAGTTTTGCTCTATAGTTGATTTTCTTTAAATCCCTAGCTATATTTATCTATTATATGCATTTCCATTTCTTCTTGTTTTCTAGACTTTTAAGTATGCTTGTATATTTTTATTATTTACTTATCTTCTCTTTAACAGTAATGATGATATTTGATAACCACAAGATATCCAAATGAAGAGTTATATAAATGAAGTTTTGTTGCTAATAAAGTGCTAAAGAAGAAAACTTCGATAGTTTAAATGGGAAAAAAATTTTCTTCACAGAGGATAAGTGGTTGCTAAAGCGTTAATAGTTGTTCTACTGACGAACAGAATGCAAATATTCACATTCCAAAATATGTACGTAAACTGCGATTCTATTGAAATTCTCAGTTGTATATTACACTTTGAAATTCTCTATGTCGATAATTCATCAATAATTAATCAACTGTGCTTTTGAATAATAAATGGAAATACATTAAAAACAAATATTACTAAAAATTTATTTGTATATTAATTACATTTTTAAATATATAATTTATTTAATGTATATAATTTTTCCATGATTAATATTTATTCAAATTATAATATCGTACTAATCGTACTTAGTGACAAAGAAAAAATTTAATTTAAATCATAGGCTTGAAAAAATAATCATTTAAAAATTTTCATAATTTATTTTAGGACTCGGCTGGGGGAGAGGATGGTCAGTATGAGCTCAATGCTTGTAGAAACAGTAAGCATAAATTATGAAGACTTTAATGAGAGCTTTTTAACGTGCGGCACATGCCTTTGCGTTTATGATGGCAGTGAACACACACCCAAATTATTACCATGTTCTCATACAGTAAGTCAAATCAATTTTATTTTCAAAATATAAAATCATTGAAACTGTAGATAGTTACGCAAAAATATTTAAAAAGTATATCTATACTGCATATATATATAGATATATTTAATGGAACATATTGACCGAAATACCGTGTTGTTTGATATATCATTTATTTATACTGAGAAATAAAAAGGAAGTTCTATTTATTCATTTTTACGTAGGTATGCCTACATTGCCTGACAAGAATAGCAGCTTCCCAAACTCGTGAAGCTGGAGCTTTTCGATGCCCAATTTGTAGAGAATTAATTACTATACCACGAGGTGGAGTTCCAGCACTGCCTCCTAGTTTCTTGGTTAATCAATTATTGGATTTAATGTCTAGACAACGTAGAGAGGTCCTCATTATAAAGCTAACTATTTATTTATTCTTCATTTACAATAGTAATTTCTATTTCTGACAATTGTCTGTAGGTTATACCAAAATGTTCAATACACATAAATCAAGAATTGTTATTTTGTGAAACATGTGACACGGTTTTTTGTACAGTATGTACTGGAGGAAGTCATGCTGGTACATCACCTGGATGCACGGAACATACTATAATTCCATTTAGTATAGCTATAAAACGTATGTCGGAAATATTATTATATAAGGCTAACGAATGTATATCAAAGGTAAATTTAATTCAAATTTATAATATTTTAATTGTATAGTTTAAAAATAATTAAAATATATTGTAATAAATAAATAAAATTTATCCCAAAAGTTGACTCAAGCACAAGACTCTGTAAGTACAGAGCTTCAAAGGCTAGATACTAGAAAACAAAAATGTTTGGAGGCAGTTGACGCTGAATTTGATGTCATCATTGCAAAAGTAGAGAGGCGAAAAGCCGAGCTACATGCTGCTGTAATTGCAGCGGTAAGAGATAAAAAACATGTTCTTGAAGAACAACACGCACTCATCGAAGCGGAAAAAAACAAAGTAGAACGTGAATGCGAAGGCCTACAGTATCAGGTAATACATTTAAAGTTACTTTTATTTTATCTGTACTTATAAAAATTATATATATATATATATATATATATATATATATACATATATATATTTATTTAAGGTTGAAGTACGAAATATTACTCAAAGAATTGGTAGTTTATCCGATCAGTTAGATGCTGCAGTAGCACTTAGTGAGCCTAGGGAAAATGCTTTTATTACTTCGGAATTTAATCATAATGATGCCCTTGCAAATTTGGAACAAGCTCTTAATGCATTTGGAAGAGTAAGATCTAGTACAACATTACCAGGTATTTTGTATTACATTTAAAATAATTTATAATTAAAAGATTGTATAAAGCAATTTATTTTACAAGGCTTGTGCCGAGCTAAACTGAGAGATACAGCTGTAGTCAAATTGCAAAATGCTGTACTAGTGGAAACAGTTGATTATCATGGCCAACCTAGAAATACGGGAGGTGATCCAATTGGAGCTGAATTAACTATAACGGATAATAACCAATCACAAAATCAAAATTCTGTTGAAATAGAAGTTAAAGATCTTGAGAATGGAATATACGAAATTAGATTTCGACCAACAATTGCTGGTCGCTATGCTTTAAGAATATCTGTTTTTGAAAGAACTATTAAAGATTATCCCCTATTCTTTGATGTAACTGAGCATAATGAACCAATAAAATGTTATGGACATAGAGGTTGTGGTAAAGAAGAATTTCATCAACCTGTTGCTGTTGCTGTAGATGATAATGGAATTGTGTATATTGTAGATACTGGAAATTCGAGAATAAAGGTATATTGCAGAATATTAATATCATTCTTAATAAATATATGAAATTAATATTTTATTTTTAATAATTAATTATTAAAGGTACTTGATAGTGATTTAGAATTTCAAAGGCATATTTTTAATGAAGGATTAGAAGGTCAAAGTTGTACAGGTATTGCAGTTTCTGAACAAGGTTTGGTGATTGTAAATTGGAGAACAAAAACAGTAACGGAAATGACCACTCTTGGCAATACAATTAGATCCTTTTCACATAATGCCTTTCAAGTAAATTATTTATAATTGTTAAATATTAAAATAAACTTTTTAAATAAATGATTAAATCCTACTTTGAGGAAAATAATTTTGTTTTACCTAGGAACCCATAGATGTTGCAGTAGACAGAAGTTATGGTCACATTTTAGTTGCTGATAATGGACAATGCTATGTATTTGTATTTGACTGTGATGGAAAAATTCTTTTTCAGGTGTTTAAAAAATTAAACTTCTAGCACTTTATTTACAATGTATCCATAAAAATTTAAGTCAATTGATATTTTAACTTGAAAATTTTCAGGTTGGAAAAAAAAATATGTTCCCGTTAATAATATCAGTTGCGGTTGGTCCAGCTGGTGAAATTTTAGTCGCTGGTTCGTGTATTCAAGTTTTTTCTGCTAAAGGTGATTTTACAGAAGAAATTAATATCGAAGGGAAAGGTACACATAATAATTTAAAAAATCTATAATCACCTTCTTATTGATAATTTTAAAATACAATTTACAACTCAGGTAAAGGCAGATATGGGGGAATCGCCATTGATAATGAAGGAAGAATATTGGCTTCTCGTACTGAAAAAGGACACACGGTAATACAAGTTCTGAAACTTGGTGGTGGAACTCTTTTATCAGAAATTGATTCTTACAATTCAAAGTTACGTCGTCCATCAGGAATTGCTGTTTTACCTAATGAACATCTTGTTGTAGTGGATTTAGGCAACGATTGTATTAAAAAATACAAATATTGGTAAAATAATGGATCGCCATTTAAAGGTATATACAAAAATATTTATTCCTTATTATTTTGCATATAATGATATATATAAAAATTATCAATTATTTCTGAATTTAACGAGCAAATTTAAAAAATTGCGTTAATTTTCTTCCTCTTTTTATCGATGCTTAATAATACATTAAATTTGCAACTATTTAATATCAAAGAAATAACTTTCATCAAACTGTTATGATATTATTGCACTTTCTGATTTAAAAAAAAAATTACAGTATAATTTATAGTATTTTGTGTGAATCATTATAACTTTAACATAAAATATTTTGTAGAAAAATATAAAACATTAAAATAGTAATTATTAAAGAGCTTTTCTAAAAATTCTGAATATAAATTTTATATTTAATATTCTAACAACTTTTGATGTAATATTATATTTTAATTCAAATATGTTAATACTCTGTTAGGTTCCACATTGAGTTTACAATAGCTTTATCAATAAAAAGATAAATGTTACAAAATTTTATAAAATCGCATAATTATATCATTTATAAGTATTATAAATCATGTTTACTCAGTATTATTACATTACACAATAAATAATATAAAAAGTGATTTTAAACTATATAAATATTTTCTCTCTTTAATATAAATAAACAGAAAATAAATGTCTTGAAATTATCTATGAAATATATTATTAATCTTATTTCAAATAATAGTTATTTTTTAAGTTACTAAAAATACAAGTTAAAAACTACATCAAACTTTGGCATAGTTCTTTTAAATAATTTAGTATAAGTTGTCGTTGTAGAAGAAATTAAATATACTATTTTCCAAGTGTATTGATAGTCTAGGTATTATAATTTACCTACAACATATTTCATATTTGCACTATCATTTCTGCTAACTTGATTCGAGCTTAGTAGAGGCCACATAATTCATATATTATTAGAAGCATTAATAACATAAAGAGAAAAAACAAGTTTGCATTTTTATTAAAGTACTTTGAAGACATGTATTTTACGCGACAGTGTTTACACAAATCTAATATAAGATAGGGAATCGACATTTATTCTTTAATAGCCGATAAAAATTAAATTTTAATCTATCACGTTTACGAAATTCATGTTGACTTATTAATTTTGCATCAAAATCATGTAGTCTTCAATGTTTGTAAATTTTTGGTGTTTTATTTTCTGGTGAGATGGTTTATTCCAAATGGAAAAAAACACTTAACTAAAACTAAAGCAAGTATAATTATTACAGTAATTGTTTTTATTCAAATTTGAATTTTTTTCAATAAACCAGTTGTACGAACATTTAAAGAAATCGATATTACAAGCAATGTGTCGTTTATCAAAGCAATCTATTCTATATCTCATTTATATTTCAAAATGAAGTGTTTAAATTTAATTGTGTTATATTTTTATATCTAAAAATGTAGATTTAAATATTGTATTGAATAGAGATAGTCTGAAATATATTTAATATCGATTTCATGGACTAATATAAGTCAAGACAAGTATCTCTTTATTAAACCGACTACCATCATTAGTATTAACTATGTAAATAATTCTTTCAATTACAAGAGGATTTATTACATGCTTTAGATATTATATTATAGATTTGTCTCACATAATCCCTAGCCGTCATAAATATGCGCCTTCGTGAAGTTATAGGATATTGATAAATTATGTATGTCTTCTATTTATTTAACCAAAAATTAATTAATGCCATGCATTTATTTTCTAATAGAATAACTAAATTTTTTAAAAATATATTTGCAAGAATACTAGCTGTATCGTCAACTTTAGTTTTTCTGGTATGTTTTTAGTTTCTAAATCAATATTTGTTTAAGTTTTTTTAAATTTTTTAATTGCATCCTTTTAATGATCCTGATTTTTTTTATAATTTATCATGAAATTCCTTAAAAAGTTATTATTTCTTTAACTGATTGATCAATATGAACTATTCTGTAACCAAATGATCAAGTTTGAGATGTAATTTGCAAGAAAATAATAAATCTTTTGTATCTGTATAAAATATAACGCAATCTGGAGTGATCCAGTTGGAGTTAGTTAATTGAAGTATTATTTTGTTTAACTTTAAATCTTTACATACATTGTTACAATTCTATAACAATTTTTCATTTTTCTATTGATGTGATGTTCTAAAAGATGCACTTTTTACTTGGGAAAATATCCTATCACATAATTTTTGTATTTTAATTAGGTGATTCATAAAACCTCTTTCTCATCATATCTTCTATAAATAATGAAATGATTTAGTTTTCGTGCTCATTGATGAATGTATTGTATTGTTCCTTTTTATTCAACTTTGAAATGTAATTAAGAAAAATTTTAGTTTAGTTGTTAAGCAGATAAGCAAGCAAATATCTTACCTCCAATTAAACAACCGACCATTACGATATATTATTTATTTCATTAATTAAATCTTATTTTTATTGTATTTTTATTTGTTCGAGAACCGAATAGAAAAGCGAAAGTCTTTAAATAATATCGTTTCTTTTACATTTTACGCTTTGAATGTTTTTTTGTATATATGATTGACAGTGATCTAAAATTCGTCGAGTTGTTCTTGCATTGTACTCGAAAGGTCGTCGATGGTCGGTATGACCATAATGTCTAATGCAAGGCGCGTGTCATAAAAGTAACGGACAAAACCTTCCCAGAATTAACGCGCAGTTGCCAAATATCGTGCGAGTTGTTTATCACAACATGGATGGATATTTTGAATGGTGCATACATCAAGCGACGTCACAGGCCGAAACGTCGGGACAAGGTTTTACGCGCCGACCCGATATAGCGGCCGACTGCCGCTTCGATGCCTCCACCGCCTAAAGGGGCACCAATGACAACTGAATAATTAAGCTCTTAACCAATCACGAAATTTCCCACTCTCATTGATATGCAAGAAAAGTCCTCCCCCCGCAAGAAGCGGGGTGAAGACTTTAAGTACAGCGACTTCGGCGCGCTGCCTCAGATTCCGCTTGGGTCTTCAGAATCATAGTATCGATTCATTGACCTGCAATCTCTCAATACAGGGTTGTTGTGTATAGCGAATAACTTCTCGGCGACCAGTGTGTACATAAGGCATCAAGGTTCGAGGAACACACTGAGAGGGAAGCAAAGAGCTCTGGATTGTGCTACATATTCGTCGCAACTGAAGAAGAAGAGGCAGCAGCCAATATTCAATCGTCCGGCGCGCGCAAGGAAAGCGCGAAAAGCATGAACGGATTAGGTCTAGTTAGTAAGCCCATACACAGGCCGCAGATAAAACCTGTTGATCTAAAGAAGCACAACAAGTCTACGCTTGGTAAGATTCAATGTACGCCCAAGTATCGCTATAGTGTGGACTACAACGACATACAATTCATAAACCACAACATCACTCCAAGCGTCGTAAGATTCATAGTTACGCCAGAATATTGCTTGCGCGCGGAAATAAGCAACTTTTTAATTAAACTCGTGGAACTCAACATATTTGTAAATTCGCTTAAAGCTGTGGTGGTGTTCAATTCGTGTCTGAATGTTAAGATAGTTCAAGATTTATAATTAGAAATTAAAGCAACATTATAATTATACCACATCGTCTAAAGACAGCATTGTACTTCAATATGTTAAAACAAACACCATTTTTGCAGCATTACCCATGCAAACTTTTGCCTCTGTTTTAACTCTACCTCCACTATCCGCCTCTCCCTCCCTCCATCTGGGAGAGTGTTTTCTCGGGCCAAATTCCCGAACAATATTAGTTCTGGAGATGAATGTTTAGCTTTGATTGTATTACAAAGTAAATGAAGGTAATATTATACTCTTCATTATTTAAGACTTAATACAACAGAGAGAAATTTTGGTCATTCGTGTTTGATTGAATTTCTATAACTCGACAATAACAAAAAGGTACTGCATAATCTTGAAGATTTTCTCCTAAAAATATCAATACAACCAAATATCAAATTAACAGTGGTTATTAAACCATTTATATTACGTACTGCTCAAGGTCTATTAAAAAGATATTACAGAATAATTTTATCTGAGAATCGTTATGGCATTGCAACAAGATATTTATTTCACTTACATTCGCTTTTAAAAAAATTCATAAACTATCGAATTAAAAATAAATAGATCGTATCTTTCATAATCGAAAGTTCGAACGAAATACTACGTAGATAACAAGTAAAATAAGCTTTTTCTTTATTTATCGATACTAGTATCAACGCTATCAATTGTTATCAGGTTATAAGATAAGAATAATAATATTACATTTTGACGCCATCTGTTTCAAATGACTATATTCTCTATTTCCTTCCATTACTTGTGTACTTATAAAAAATATTGTTTTCCTTAGATACAATTAGTGAACATTATTGAAAAGGTGTATTTATACTCTTGTGAATACAACTGAATTATACACTTGTTACTAATGCTCATTCTGTAATTTAACAAGATCTATCAGTATTTATAATTGAAATGATATTTTTTTTATAAATTGTAACGTGCAATTTTGATTAGATGAATGGTCAATGTTACTATACGAAGTGATAGTGTGGAAGACTTATTAATACCGAATGTAAAGTCAAAAAGATAATTCATAATTAGATGTACATTTTCAAGTAATCTTGTAAAGTTAGGTGATTTATAGAAGGACCAAATATCAAGTATGTAAAATTCAGGATGGATGATAAAATAGTACTAATAAAATAATAATTAAAATAATTCAATAATAATTACGATTCTTTTAATAAGCTTTTCATGATATTTTTACCAATAAAGTTCTTTTTGTAACTTGTGATTATTAAAGTAGACACATTGAAAGTCCTTGATAATATATGTGCTACTAAAGTGGTAATATTAAATTGAAAGGATGTGTAATTTGTAATTAAAGTTATAATGTAAATGTAATCGACATACGCCATTCTTACAATTAGCTCAACTTAATAACTAGAGCAAACGAATTGTGCATCATAATCTTGGTTAGTATTAGTCATCTGGTATTGAGGGTCTTACAGTTTTATTGTCGATGTTATCGTTTTAATTTACTATGGGGATATATAAGAATGTACACAGAGCTTATACGGATAATAGTAAATTCCACGTGTATATTATAATCGTTGCATAAAGTATGAGTATTAATCAAAAAATATTATGTAAAGAGTTATTGTAGAGTTAAGGAAGACTGTCAAAAATTGAACTGTATATGTGAGAGCCTGTTAAACTTATGGAATAAATTAAACAATCAATGAAATGCTAATGAATTCATTCTTTTACAGACATTCGTAAAGAAGATGTTTTATCTGCTTGGCCATTAAGAGGAAGTTATATGTCTTATTTGTACCAGGACAGCTACTAACATAAAATCTGTAGAATTCTGATAATCTGCTATCCTGACAATGAATGAACAAGAATTGTAAAAGTAAAGTTTTGCTGAGATAATTTGAAGATTGTGGCATTAAACGATGGTACAAATGGAGGTATCATATAAAAGTGAATTTTTCAAATTTGTATCGCATTTAATAGATATTATGTATAACGATCTCCTCGGAAATTGCCTCGGCCATCAATAATATATTATCAATTATTATAAAATATTTTTCATTTTAATTTTTAAACGTCTTTATACAGTTCACACATTTTGTTAGTGCAATTCTTGTTATAACTAATCTACCACAGAACAAATTCAGACTATATACTTTGTATATTTTTAAATTATTTGAATATTAAAAAAGCTTAGTTTACAATGTAGATTTTACGTTGAATGTATGTTTTGCATTTTATAATAATTTCTGTTTAATTATTTTTTTGATGAATTGGTGAATTATTTATTGGATAAAATTTTATTATAATCCTTCATTATAATATATTTATATTCAAAATTCATGTTTTAATGGCTTTTAAGACTTATTGTCAGGAAAAATGTATTTAAATTAATTAATTAAATTAAATTATGTTTAAAAAAAGAACAAATGTATAATATAACATTTTACTAATTCTGTTGATGTGTACAAAAAGCAACAGATACAATGTATAACTTGTAAGTAGGTTGGTTGTAATATTTCTCTAGGATCTAACATATGAAACTACTTACGAATACTAACAATACTATAGTAGTTTTATATATAATACTTTTATACAATGATTATCAAAAAATTCAGATTTTACATTTGAATTTTATTTTACAAGAGAAAATCTTGTAAATAATACAAACAGTATATAAAACTATTTGGCATTATTTTTCGCCTGTTACAACGTGTACTCTTAAATCTAACAATTTTAAATTAATAATCAAATTTTATTTTATAAAAACTACCATGACATAGATAAACATTTGAAAATATTAGAGATATTCTTAAAAATCATATAAGAATTATATATAATCTATTATATATAATTATATATAATAAATATTATATAATAATTATATATAATAATAAAGAAATATATATAATTATATTACATATAAAAATCATATAAAAATCAAATAAGAATATTAAAAATCATTATAAGAAATACCTTTAATTATTTGAAAAAGTGTAAAGATTGAATTTATTAAAAAAAACGCTAACGATATAATTAATCTGATTTTATTACCGCTATTAATTTAAATATTTTTACGTATGTCGATGTTACGAAAATTTGTATTTAAATTTCAAAACTCGACTGATATGCGTTTACAATGTAACATTGATATTTATATCTAGTCAAATGTATTTATAGGTATTTGATTATTTATTGTAATATCGAATATTTTTGTTCTATAACATATTAAAATTTGTAAATATATAATTTGATTTTAATGTGGCAATAAGAAATAAAGTTCCTTAATAACTTAATAATTTTATTTACTTTTTTCCAATTTCTATCTATGAAACTATGCTGATAAACTGTCATTTTATATAGTTATTATATATATTATAAATATACATAGTTATTCATAAAAATGACTGCATTTTATTTTTTTAATAATAAATATAATTTTAGAAATTACTCTTTTTTCAGTTGAACGTATATGTTGTAAATAAATCTTTTAAGTATTTTATTGCATATTTTAATATCTTTGTTTGCTAAATAATTGTATTAATATCGATGCAAACAAATTCTTATGAATTTATAATATACCTATAGTAATGTTATTTTTATTGATACATACGGTAATTATTAATGTAAATGTAAAAGATAAGATTTCGTCCTAATGTATAATCAACAGAAAAAGGAATTTCAAAATAAATAAAATATATATTTTTTAAAATGATACAATTCCGTTTAAAATATTACACGAGCAAAAAACTATAGTACCATAAATATAGAATATCTTATTTATAAAACTTGTCCAACTCAAACAATGTAAAAGTTGAATCTGTTTATAATTATTACGTATATTAATATAATGTCTTCAATTTATTAGAAAATCAATATACAATGTTGAAATAAAGGTCCTTATAAAATTTAATGAAGATTAATTTTAATTAATAGTGAAAACATTTTATATTATGAAAACACAATTATGTTACAAGCAACAATATTTAAGTGACTTTCGTGAATGAACATCATATAACAATCACTGCATTTGATTATTCATAGGAAAGCCAAACACATTTTCTTTCTTAAGGATATTGAGATTTATATTTCTGAATTTAAGTCGCTTGCTTATGCTTTTTATGTACTCTTTTGCATTTCCACGCTTAATCGTCAAGTTTTTATAATAAATAAATTATTGGTTTAAATCATACCGATCCATATTTACAGGATTTCATCGATCTTTTTCTTTGTTTTAATTTTCAATTCATCATATTTCAAAATTTCTCGATTTGTATATTAATTATAAATTTTTTTATATACGTTTTATGTTTTAATTTATAAATCGCTTTTTTCTTACTTTCTATTTTATATTAAACTTAGCTCCTCTTTGCGCTTTTTACTCTTTTTTTATAACAACCTTCGTCCTCTTTACAAGATTGTGATTGTTTTCGAATTTTCAGTAAAATTCACACTTTCACAGCTTATTTATCATTCCTGTAATATTGTATAATTATATAAAAAATGAAGAATTCGATAATGAACTTCAAGTTACACTAACTTTATCCATTCGATCGTTATGTGATTTACTTCGAAGCTTTTATTGAAATTGCAGTTGTACTACTTATAGTTATGTAACTATGCCATGGTAATTTAGCATGTGTTTATAGATTAAAAGCCCTCCTCGGCTTGCTGTAAAGATTCAATAATTTCGCAATAAATTGTTTCTAGTAAATTAATGTCTTTATTACATCCACGTTCTGTTATAAATAGAAGCAGGAAGAAATTGATCAAAATACATCATTAGTATCTACTGTACTTAGTTTCCTGTAAAGATTTTTTCAGATAAATTTTGATCCATACTTGTACAATTATCACATTTCTTTTTTGTATCCCTGGATCTTCAGTGAATATGAATATGTACTTGATGATATTGAATTAGTAACAATCCCCTTTGTAGATCTCTGAAGTGTTATTAACAGCTTTTAAGTGACCGAGATGATAGGCATATATGTTGTCTTTTGAGATCGGATTTATCTTCTCTTTTGTTTTTTTGTTTTTTTATCTTAATCGTTTTCACGATACGTAGCTATTAATACATATCATTTTAATAATTTTGTTTTTTTTGTTAATTTGTTTGCATCATATTTTTTTTTTTTTGCAGAAAAACACTTGCACTACCGGCTACGTTGGAGTGCAGCCACTTTTCAAGTGAGTTTCCGTACTATTTCTTGCTTCGTCGCATATACAGTCCTCTCTTTTATTCATAAATACTATAATTGTAAAAATTGTTAGCTTAATTAAACGAATGTATTATAATTATTTTAAATAAAGTATTTCAAATAATCGTTTCAGGAATAAAAATACTTTTACCAGCAGATCGGCTGAGCTAGAAACGAACCTTATAAAAAAAACTTATCAACTTAAATTTGAGATTTAATGGAATTTTTTTTTCAAACAATTGAGATTTATTATTTTAATAATTATAATTCTCAAATTGAAAATCAATTGTCTAAGTAGTTATACGTTTAAAATAAAAGACTTTTTTCCTCGTGTGATGTGATAGGCAAAAACATAATTTGAAATCAATATGCATTAAAACAATAAAAGAATTAATACGATATTAAAGCAAAGAAAATGATTTCTTTCAAAAGAAAATTTATCCTATATATTACACTAATATTAAAAATCATTTAATTGCATTTTTAAAAACTACAGTAGATCTTAAGCATTGGTAAGAAATTTTGAAAGCTTAAGATACTGTACAAAAGGTCTCGGACGAGCTCTAAATATAATAAAAATTTTATATATTGTTTTGTGATTATTATTACATTATTAAATGAAAATGTTGAGGAGAATTTAGAAGGAAAATTACTGATCAATTAGAAACACCTCCGAGCAAGTTACTTTAAATAAACACTCATTAATTTTATTATCATTATAAAAATATAAATTTTCACTATTATTAAAATATCTATTTTGACAACCAAACAGTGTTATTCGTAATTGTAATAACAGTGTAATTAAAATTCATCGCAAAGCAGTAGCGATCAAATAATACACATGGATACGAAATAACGATTTATACCAAGATATTTAGAGAATAAAATTACTTTTTAAAAGTATTAAATAAGTACTACTATTACATACTAAAATCAGAAAATACATAAAACGTTTGCTATGTGCTTTTAATAGACATTTATTAAAACCCTGCCAATAAATTGTGTGATATAGTAAATTACAATGCTGTTTATAAAGTTACGATATGCACTAAATTTTTTCACTTAACAAGAATTGTATCGACGAAAAGTAATGTAACAAACTATTCGGCATTTAAAGTTATGAATATCATATAAATTATTTGATTTGTAATTTGTATTTGGTATTAAAAAATATCATAATTCTCCTTATTATTAATTGATTTATGCACGTTTATGCAATAACCATTAACGATAACATATCGCTTGCACGTACATTTTAAAATACTTTTTTCTCAAATATTATTAAAAACGCTTTTTCGATGTTCATAAAATATATTTTTTTTTTTATCGTGACAAAATAATCTTATTTATTTATTATATATAGGTATTTATATTTTGTTATGGCGAAGAAACAAGACACAAGTATAAATTTATCAAAAGAAGCCTCATTATTAACAGGTTGCATTGGGTATACGATTGTAATTCCTTCAATACAAAATTGTAAATGACTATGTAATAGCCTTATTTTATTTCGTATATTTATCATTTGTGTGATTTTTAAATGTGAAAAAAACCACTTAGATAGGATGCTAATATTTTTCAAATATAATGAAACAATTGTTATTTAATATTAAATGTAATATTTAAGGTATTAAATCATATTTTACGAATGAATTGAAAGATAAACATTAAAATTATTATTATGCAAGCAATGAAAAGTATAAAAATTCAGTAAATGCTGTTTTATTTCATTGACGAATAGTTTTCTCAGATAAATCGTTTGTCAAATTGCATACATCAATTTAAAATGAAAAATAATGTATCGCAATTTCGTATTATTCGTACAAATTTTAGTGGTAATTTTAGTATTTTTCGTACAAATTTGTTTTAACGATGTCTCCTTGTAGAAAAATTAAACTGATACTTATTCAAATAGCCATTAATTGCTTTCAAAACTTTATTAATTTCGTTTTGTAAAACTCTTCGTTTCGATAGTGTAAAATAATGGAATAGCAAGTACTGAATTATTATTTAATTTCGACGATAATGTCAATCTTTTAAGCATATGGTTCATAAAATAAAACTTTTTTTAATGAATGTTTAATAACATTTCCAAATATTTTTATAAAAAGATTTATCGACGCGGTTATAAAATTTGTATGGATTACTGTTGTATCAATTGTATTGCTTATTTAATGTTATAATGCTTTTAATTTACATAATTCTAGTTATAAAATATTGTTTTACTTTGATTAGTAAATGCAATGTAATGTAATATTTTTATCGTTTAAATGTTTTTAAATTGATAATAAAGATACTTTCAAGTGATCTAAAATAATTGTTCAAAGAAGTGAGCATTAAAACAAAATCTTCTTAACGACGAATGATAAAGTGATAATAGAGAAAGAGAATATTTATAAGAAATTTCATGAAACAGCTATGGCACCGTTCATATATATATTCTTGTGGATACACAACGAAGTTGGTCCAACCAACTACAGTGTAGCTACATGACACGCAGGCGTATCGTTGAAAAGAAATAAAATTGTAGGGATCAACTATGTTTAAAATCTAATTATCCTCCAATAAAATCTGCATTCAAGATTAAAGTATATTTATTGTTTATATACAGAGGCGTTAACGAAATCCCTTCGACTTATTCTATGCGTGCTTATCTTACCACAAGAACTTCCATACTCTCTATCTCTTTATTTTTTTTTTTTTTTTTTTTTTTTTTAAGAATTTTATTTGTCTTGCTAGCCTAATCTGTATCATCGTGGCAATCAATAATAACACAAAGTAAGACATACTATTTTCATTCAAAGGAAAATAAACATATAGAGTTGATGGCTAACTTGTTTATAAACACAACCAGCATAATAAAAACAGGTAAAGTATGGAAAAGAAAAGAAAAAAAAAATATATATATATATATATATATATAAGACGCTGCATACACGTGCCAAAATAGATGACACAATGAGAATAAAGAATATAAAGTTTATAAAGTGTAATATATAATGCCAGATTAGAAGACGGAAGAATAAAATTAACACGAAAGTACAGGGTAGGGGTCGTAACGTGTAAGAAAAAAAAAAAAAAAAGGAAAAAAAAGAAG